>JABFFJ010000185.1:0-31769 GCA_013623715.1 Fusarium verrucosum
TAAAAATAACGACTTAGCAGAGTGGGCAGTTCGTTCGTAAAGAAATATTAATATCCCTGTCACCTGCCTAGCCCCAATCTATTGGCTTTGACGCTATAATAGCCCCCTTCCCCAAGCCTACGGCCGTAGTTGTTCGTTATCTTTCCAAGCTTTCCCCTTCTGCAGCCTCCTACCGGGCTCATATGTAATGATATATTTCTTATCTGTGTTAATACTCGTGAGATCATGAAATCCTCATCCCTACGAAATTTCACCTTACTGGTAATATTGAATTACGACTAAAACCTCTTCTGCATGATATGCTTATATGCCGTTAAAAAACGGAGAGATTTATCCATTGTCAGGCAAGACTTCCAGTGGCTTAAATTAGACTTCAATGTATTCCAAAAGGGGAGTAGTTAAGTATGCCCCGAACGAATGGTTTCGTTAGTAACGTAACGAGGCGTAAACCTACTTGTGCACTGCAGGAGCATGTGTTAAAGCATTGCTGACTGCCTACGCTACCCTGTCCGCCTGCATAATTAGTTCTAGTTGTAGATCAGATGAAGTTGTAATGGCTGGCCTTGACATGGACGCCTTTAATAAAACAGAATTTTCTAAACATTGCTTCTATTTGGAACGAGCAGGGGCTTGAAACACGAAGTCAAAGCCATATGCCACAGCATTTAATCTGCGGCGTTCCTAGAAGCACCACTTTTTACATCTACCCTCAACGAGACCCAGAATGTATTAAGCATGGGAAAGCAGTAAAAGTTTCTGTAACGAGCCTGTCTTTCTTCCATAGCTACGAGAACCAATACGCGAACAACTGACCATATCTTTATTCCAGCCCTTTCAGCCCTCTCAGTTACATAATGCCATGTCGGGTCGTCTCCTTGCCTAGAATTATAACTCTCTACCTTCGATATCGCATTTCACTTTGCTCCAATGTAAAGGTTTCCATGGCAAGCTTGACCTATGCAGTTACCATTAGAAGTTTATCTCATCACATCAAACCCTGCTGAACTTACCTCTTTGGCGGTGTCGTAATCAAACATCCATTTATCAAAGGGTGGGGTGTTAAACGGTGCACTGCCATCCCCTTCACCCATGGGCAAGTTTCTCTCGTTCTCGGTCAACTCGGATCCCGGCGGTTTGCCAGAGTTGTATAATTGGTAGTTCCATGTGGATCCATTTTGAAGCCTTGAAACCCTGGGAATGCGGAGCTTCTCCCACATGTCGATTATGACTGCTATCTCTTGCATGCTCTCTGACAGTAGTATGGATAGCGTATCAATGTCCTCAACAATAGAACTGAACCCTTCAGCTAGGTTAGGTAGCATAGCGTGGGCCGAGTCTCCTAAGAGTACAAGCCTGTGTTTGGGACTCGACCAAGTATCCAAAGGCTCGAGTCTAGCTAGTCGCCAACGTGAGCAATGTTGTACCATATTTGCCATAGCGGCAACTGTGGGATGAAAAGATGCGAAAAAATCCCTGATTACTTGGCTATCGCTGGTGGCGTCAAAAAGTCTCTGCTCGCTGGATTCGCTGTCTGCAGCGCCGTGTTGAATCGAAAACATCGAATTGAAGAGTCCACGAAGATGATTGTACTTGCCAATGGCATATCCCCCATGACCAGCCCACATGATGCCATTTTCTGACTGGGGCTTCTCACAAATGGACTTGGTCTTGTCGTTATTGGCTAGCATATCGATAGACAGCTCTGTCGGGTAGTGAGTGGAAGGTGCCCGGATCACGGTAAGGCGGGCCGGGTCGACATGCCCAAGTATCTGAGAGCGCAAACGAGAGGATATTCCATCCGCTGCCAGGATAAGATCTGCGATGATTTCAGTGCCATCTTTGCAAGTTGCGTAGGCAAGATGATCATCTTCGGCGACTGTGACAATCTCCATTCCAAAATGCACCCTGGCACCGGCCTTGCATGCCTCATCATATAAAACCGTCTGCAACGCTTGGCGATCCGTCGACCATTCTGGAAAGGCCGAGTAGATTCCCGGATCTAGCCGATGCAAGAGCCCGTTTGTATTTCCATTGCGAGTTTCGTGCTCTTTGATCGGGGCGGTGACGATTTCGAAGGCCTCACGCATTTGCCAACGGTAAAAGCACCTAACACCATTAGATCTCACAAATATAGCACCGCTCGCCGTTGAGAGCCCTTTTGATCTCTCATACAGATCGACCTCGTGTCCATCGCGTGCTAGCCTACATGCTGCGGCTAAACCTCCTAGACCTCCACCTGCGATGGCAATCTGCTTTACCATATCGATGGCTGAAGGCGAGTTCTCACAATTACAACAAAAGTGGTAAAGAAGAACGAGAGTGAATACAGGTATGTTTTACCTATACAATTGGGCAACTGCCTCTTATAATATTTATGCTTACGTCATGAATCAGCTGCATTGCTGGCGCTTCATGACGACCCAACTAGCCAACATAAGACAGAGAGGCGTAGCAAAGCGAGGAAGAGCGTGGTAAGCACTAGATGCCAGCCCCTCGCACCGTTAAAGGGTGATCATCCGAGATATCCGTCGGAACTAATGTAGGATGTGGGAAGACCAAACTTTCAGCCACAACTCTCAACTACACATAACACATATCCGTCAAAACCATTACTGGCCAGAGAGTAGAGAATGCTGCCCTCGAGTCAGTCGAACAAAAGATGTGGAAGTCCTGGGCTTAGCCTGAATCGATATATGTCTATATTGTGGCCTATATGTGTTGTGCTTAATTGAGAATTATGGCTGATGGCTTGGTCCTCCTATCCTACATTAGGATGTGATTTCATAAGTGGCTATGAGCTCATCTTTAATACTGTAAGAGGGAAGAGAAAATGGGAGGAACTAGTGATATAGCCGATCCAGAGGAAGGGCCAATTTGTATTTATCATAGAATTGCATCTTATTTTTAACAAGGCTATACGCTGCATAAAGTGGGTTAGCACCCTCTCAGTTAGGGCTCAACAAACGAAAAAGGAGTATCTTCTAAGTAGCTTTATAGGACACAAGAGCAAAGAATTCTCGTACATGGTGAACAAATAAATCGGGGTGGGATACTGTAGGGAAATGTCCACCGAACTCATGACGCTTGAAATAAATAGCATTCACGAGTCGTTCAGTCCATGATTCTGGCTATCCTGCATATCAGTCTTACTTCTAGACAATCGTCTTGGACACTACTTACCGCTAATATGTATTTTTTCAGGTCCGGAAAGGGACCATCTCTGTTGCCGAATTGTACTACGGCGGTAGGAACATCAGTTCTTCTCAAACTGTCAAAGATTCCAGGCTATTGATGCAAGTGTCAGTGACTATGTCTGAGTCGAAAACGACCGGTCGGTATTCAATCTTGCCTTGAAGGTCTCGGTGTAGACTCGAAGACCAGCATATGGTTCCTGGATCCACATCATGAGAGATGTGGTGATAATGTGGTCATATGAAAACTGGTATCCGTCGCCAGCCGCGTGCAAGAGATCCCATACCCAGCCCGCATGCCCGACCGGGCTGTCGGCAAACGAGTGAGACAATAGGAGTGGTTTAGTTGCATGCATGGCTGCGTAAGCAAAGTGTTGGGTGTTCCAGACGTTCATGGCGTTGATATACTCATTCTCCTCCTGGGTCGTCTCCTTTTTGATCATTCTTTCTTGATCTTCAGGCGTTGGGTTCAGTAACAGAAAATCTGTGAAGTGTCCAATAATGCCATCCCCTATCATCTCGGCCATATGTAATGCTATGACGACACCAAGGTCGGTAGAGATAATGCCGTATCGCTCGTAGCCAAGCTGTTTCATCATGGCATCAAACGCCTTGCCCATTACCCTGGGATCAAGCCCTGTCATGATAGGAGCGGGGCTGAAACCAAATCCTGGGAGATCTGGCGCGACGAGGTGGAAAGCGTTCGATAAAGGCTTGATAATGTTTGACCATAATAAATGACTTGACGGCCAGCCGTGAAGGAGCAAAAGAGGGATAGCTGTTTCATTAGAGGAACGGGCATGAACGAAATGCAGGGGAATATCCGGCATGTAATCCCCATTCCCCGCGACGGTTAATGCGTAATGCTCAAAATCATGATTGATTTTTTCTTGTACTGCTAACCAGTTATAGTCATCTGCCCAGTATCTAGCCAGGGTTGACATTGTATCCTGAGGGGGGCCTTCAAGCGTCCATTGTGGCAAAAGTCCGCTAGTAGAGCGGTATGTTCGGGCTCTTTCTTTCGCAAAGTCAAGCAACTTCTGGTCAACCTGGATAGTAAAACGCTCTGGCACCTTGGAATTTGGAAAGACAAATGCCAGATTTGGTACTAGGGTTTGTGGCATTATGGCAATGTGCTGCGGTTGTTTCGAACTCTGAGTTGTGTAATTCATTATTAGGGATAAAATATACGAACCCGACGTATATTTATAATACATGCGGAGTTCAGCCAGACTCATTGCGGACTTGTAACGTTATGATTTGTAAGTCCGAGCTCCATCCTTTTACTTAGTGCTGATATTTGTATCGAAGGAGTAGGATTCCATAATTTGATCCTTGAAGATAGCCAATTGTCAGACTATCTCACATAAGACAAATGATATCGTACTCTGCAGAATAGCATAAGCGTCATGTAACCCTACTGTACTAGTGAGAGGAGGTCTCATTTATACAGACGTGAGGTATATTATGCCATCTGCCAATACCCTTGGACGCTGTTGCTGCACTTATATTAGTCCTCAGCTGGCTGTATTAACATGGGGATGCCCTTACAATTGTTAGCTTCATTACTACATGTGTAGAAGCTGCCAAACATATGATGAGCGCTTGTATTTGGATAATTGTATATATACTCCTAAGCACCTCCAGGGTCAGATATGAACATGGGAGGGGTTTGATTTCCTGTGCTGTCGTCCAGAGGGTTCGGAATGAGTCTCAATTTAGCCCTAAACACTGCTAAGTCGTCATCTGAGTTTGGGATTAAAGCCACTACAAGCTCTGAACCTTGATAAAGAACACATCGTAACATCTGAGGGTTATACTCAACCCCCTCTCAGCTGTCTCTGATGCTCGTGCCTGCATGGTTATCCTGGTATCTTCAGTATGTTCAGGTTATTACAAATGCCATTACTACGGCGATTGTATTGAAGCAACGCGTGCATGCCGACGTAAACTTGCCCCCGTTCCCTATGCTCCAGATTCAAGCTCCTCGATCTGATACTGTCTTGGTAACTTTCTGGATACTTCTGGCTCTTCTCCAGTTTGAGGAACTGAAGCCAGTCCGTTATCTGTTCTGTTGAAAGGGTTGATGAATATCCCACCTGAGGACAATGAACTGAGTCCTAGTTGGAATTTTAGGAATACAATACTGGTATTTATACGATCATGCTTGGGGATAAATTAAAATTGAGTTTATAGGAGGGCACCCCTTGATGTTTCTTTTTATAAAACTTACTATAGATCCCTATGTTTATTTCATTTGCTTATTATGACTGACTGTTTTTCGGTCACGGGCTTTCTTGGAAATGGATAGCGTGTAAAGGTTTAGATCCCTAAAGTTGAAAGAAATTTAGGCGATAAAGACCCCTAGAGGAAAATAACGAATCAATGTGACTATATGATTGTGCAACTATATATGGCTAATTAACACAAGAGTGGAAGAGCTTAATAGTAGATTGGTATCTTTTATATCTTATAAAAGAAATCTATGGCGAAATGCAAAGCTTCGAGCCATCTTTCCATAAATATACATAGGGATAGTAGCCATATTAACTGTAGTAATTATACTTCCAATTATAAAAAAGCAATTCCTTACACCTTGGGTAGCAATCCAGTCATTGATATAAAAGCTCAAACCAAAGGCAAAGACATTCTTGGTGAAACTCATCATAGCGTAGGCTTCAACAGCCTCTTGGCGATGGGAATCGGCCACGTATGATACAACACCAACGATGCCGAATTGAATTCCCAGATTAATTAACCCCAAACAGAGGATAACAGGGACAGGCCATGGGTCAGCGCTGTGGAGACTTTGGCCCCAGCCAAAAAAGCCACTGGCACCAAATGTGGTAAGAAGAGCAAGGATTGGGAGACGAAACTCAGGTTCTATTATATGGACATATTAGCAAATGCTTCTTACTGAAGTTTCTGTGAGCAGATGATAATTCCTCACCGTAGATTCCCTGATTCCTCTGAGCCATGAACTTGGCGAGCCCATCTACTATCAAACCAGCCAGTGCTGTTGCGATAGAAGTGCCAACAAAGGATGAGAGATTTGTCAATCCCACCTGGGCAACAGTGAAGCTGTATGGAGGCACACTGAAGATTTGAGAGAGTGTGACAGCTATCATAACCAGCCAGCTCATGCAAATGGTGAGCTGGAAGCATCCCCAAATAACCACGGGAGAACTGAGCATCTTAAAAGGTGCGAAGATACTATACCAAAACCCGGAGGAATTGTAATAACCGCTCCATGGTCGGAGTTCATATATAAACGAATGTAGTTTCGTAATGGGTGCATTATCACGAACAGAAGCACTGTTTTCAACTTCAGACACAGAGCCTTTCTTATCATCCACCGTAGAGTGCTCCTCCATGGCAAAGTTCACGGATATACCCGAGTCAACGCGATTGAAAGCTGACTCGGGCATGAAGAAAAAGGTAAATAGAAGCTGAATTCCAAAAGCACCGGACATGGCCCATAGACAGGTCTTGTAGCCGTACTTGTCGATGATGGCACCAGCTAATAGCAAAGTATCAGTACTAGAAGAACATAAACGAGTGAGATTAATATTTACCAGCCGGCGAAGCAAGGTTGATACCGCCAAGTACACCTAGATTGAAAACGGCATTCCGGAATCCCCGCTGATGAACGAACCAGATATCTGCAATCGATGCCGGGACCAATGCTTCCATTGGGGACATGCAGAAACCCTGGATAACACGAGAGATCGATAGCGAGACGAAGTCTTTGGTTACTGCGCTCCAGATGGTTGTGACCAGTAGACCTGCTGCAGTGATAAGGTAGACTGGCCGCTTGCCGATCATCATCGCTAATGAGTTACAAAGCAGGTTGCCGAATGCCAAGGAAATGACAACCGAGCCAGTGTAGCCCAGTGTGAATCTCTGGAGGGGCACATCGAATTCCTCAGCAATGAGCACCATTGCCGGGCCAAGAAGAGGTCCTATGGCACCAACGCAGCCGCAGCCGACGACGATGGAAGCAGTGAACATCTCTTTCTTCCATCTCGGCCAGTTGAGTGGATCGTTGGGGTCGTCAGAGGGCTGGGGAATAAGGACGATCTTGCCAGTCGGATCGTGCTTCAAGCTGCCATGGTTATCGACAGCAGCGTTTTCCAAGTTGGAAGAAACACCCTTCTCACTGAGAAATGATGTGCCAGGGATATCAGAAAGGTGATGATCGGGGAGAACTCCCAAACCCATGATTGAGAGGCCAGATCTTGAATGCAGCCGGGATAATGAAGATAGTATTATGAGAGAGGCTAGAAAGTGAACGGAGAAGTATAGTTTGACGGATTGTTGTGTGACTGGATGAGGAAAGTCAGAATCTTTAAGGATCTGGTTACCTTATATGTTGTTCGAAGAGCGAGTCTGGCGATCAACATTGGTGTGTAAATAATAAGCAAGAAACCTTTCCGGAGTAAAGGGGCGGGAAATGGATTGATCGCATGACTTGAGTCATTTGTGATCAATCAATAGTGCATTCTTATGCCGACAGTAATCTGGGGTCCGCTGCCGACACTTGAGCTTCGTCAGCACAAAGGAGCTAGGGTTGTATTCGCAGAGTTGACTGGTAATGAGAGTTTCAAGCCCCGTGGCCTGGCACGTCTGGTCACTGGCATTGCGTCAAGATCTTCAGTATATCGTGGGGTGCGGGGTCGGGACTGACACGATCCGGTCGGTTCCCTTGCCGCAGCTTCTGTCCCAACATGCGGCATCGGGAATTTGAGCCCGATTAGGCTGAATCGATGGATTCCACTGGCACATAGGGATGGTCTAAGTTCTAATTACAGTATCTTAAGCGTGTCCTAATTCCCAAAACATCTTGTTGTTATGCTCCGCCCCGGCGTTAGCGAACTCCGCATGAGGTCTCAGTGTAATAGTATTTTCATTTAGTTCAGCCACCTGGCCAGTCCTAGATGGGTTTGTGACGAATTCCGCAACAGCCTTTGTCAAAGTTGAAGTTGGCGTAACTACCATAGCCTTGAAGAGTTCCTTGTCGGGGGTAATGTTGGTTTCTGTGACATCTATTAGTACGCAGATAGTCATATGCAGGCGACGGAGCAGGTGTGAACTTACCCAAGACTCCAGGCGCAATGGAGTTGATTTGAATGTTCCGGTCTTCAAGCCTGACAGCCATAGAACGAACAAGTCCTATCATGCCGGCCTTGGAGGCTGAATAGAGAGGTGAAGCTGGGAATGGATAGAGGGCCGCAGATGATGATGTGCAAACAATAGAGCCCCTGGAGCCTGGTAGGTGTCTCCCGACCTCGTTCTTGAGCATATAATGCACGGCAAGCCCGACACCTATAGTTGTCGTTTTTTGTTAGTCTAGGTAATTTATGCAGAGCATGACGAGATCCAACTGACTATATATAACTCCGTTCAAGTTGATGTCCTGCATTCTCATTTGTGGCTTGCGGGGAAACTCTGTCGGAGTGCAATCGAGAGCCCCAACTACTGGATCAGAGATTCCTGCATTTGCAATGACAATATCGATTTGATTTCCGTGGTCATGATAAGCCTGGTCAAAAACTGCGAACTGCCCTTCCCACGACGATACATCGCACCATTTGAAGCTCAGCGTGGCTCGTGGGTACTCCTTTGCCACTTTTGCAATGACATCAGGGCCTGTCTTTGAGTTCACGTCAAGAACGGCCACCATGTGACCCTGGGCTGCAAAATGACGGGTGATGGCCAACCCGATGCCACTTGCACCACCAGTAACAAGAACAGATAGGCGTTGAGATTGAGGGTGACATGACTTATCAGTGGTAGAATCATATGATGGCGTCATTTTGAACTGCGACTTTGTTGAAACGTAAATGTAAGATGCAATGACTCGACTTGGTGATGTGAGAATTCGATAAATACCAATAGATCATAACTGAGCGGAAATAGTACAGCTTCTTAATAGATTCAAGAGAGGCATGTGGTGCAAATATGTAAACGCGGGCCGCTCCCAAGATGTAGCTGCCGCGCGGGAACGATTGAACGTCAAGGGTCCAAGAGCCCCCCACATTATCGGCAACAGCACTTGCGGACCAACCTAGCAATGACATCTATTTAAGTACCTATATAAAGATACCTTTAAATATAGGTACTTTCATTTCTATCATCTCCGAGAAAAGTGCGGTCGACACAGTCAACTTTGCTATTCGTTCTTGTCTCCAGCTCTAACCCTGACCCAACTAAACCATGTCTGAGATAAGGCTCTGTTCCGATATTATAGATAATGTGAAGGGAAAGGTGGTCGTTATGACAGGTATTGCCCGGGACTTCTCTATTCGGGGTTTCGTCAACTTCCAGCTTTTATCTGTTTCTGACACATGATGCAAGCAGGTGGCGCCCAAGGAATTGGCGCAGCAACCATTTCGCTGCTATACGAGAGAGGCGCCCATGTTTACTTCGGTGACTGGGATGATGTAAAAGGCCATCAAATCGTTAGTCATCTCCGGTCCAGCACGCCGCACAGTGACGGTTCGGTCAATTTCCAGAAGCTCGACGTCCGCGACTACAACGCACAGCTACAACTTTTCAAGAAGCCTTATGAAGAAAGAGGCCACGTTGATGTTGCCATCTCTTCCGCTGGTGTGACTGAACCTCACGGTTGGTTTGGGCCAGAGCAGCTTGACCTCGAGACGGTTTTGACCGAACCACAACCGCTTAAGAATACGATCGATATTAACTTGACTAGCGTGGTTCTCTTTTGCCGGATAGCTCTTGCTTTTATGAAGGCAGATGAAGATTCGAGACAGTCAAATGACCTCTCCAAATCTATCGTTTTAGTGTCTTCTATCGCCGGGGTAGTCGAAGCAGCTGGCCTCTTCGCTTACAGTGCCACAAAGCATGGCATTATAGGACTAATGAGGTCTTTGCGAGCACTTTCTGCAGCAAAGTTCAATGTTCGCATCAACTCTGTGTGTCCTTGGGCGACGGATACTCAAATGATCGATAGTGTGCGTTCTATTTGGATGAAGCACCGTCTCCCACTAAATACCCCCCATGATGTCGGTCATTTCATCGTTCAGCTGGCGACTGATACGGCTTTGAGTGGCAGATCCGTTCTTGTCGCTGGTGGACGAGGTTTTGATACCGAGGAAGGCATTGATAGAACAATGTCTGAGTGGTTTGGGCCAGAACTTACGGAAGAATTCTGGCGCGGACAAAAGGTTCTTGGCACGGTAAGCCCTGCATCCTTCTACTGTCATGTAACCTTTCGGGGTATAATTACTGATAATGAGTCCTAGGGTGATGAATGGTCCCATAGTTAAAGTACAACCTATGTATCGATATTGAATACATCAACTATGTCGTTATTTAAGTTGGGAATCAGCGGCACATTAAGCCGTGAAGAATACATCAGCAAATATAGTACCGACTGGTTTCCTGAATATATATCTTGAAATGAGGTAAACACCTAGAAATGGCTCAACATGTTGGTGAATGGCTCCGTATCAAACAGAAAGTTGTCCGTTCCCTGGACTGATATTCCATTCCAGTGCATATCAGATCCCCCTAACGCAATCGGTACAGATTCAGTACCGCCCGCCTGTCCAGATAACGAGTTATCAAGAAATCCTTGACTTTCATCTGGTATATGCCATATATTGCCCATACCCTGCGTCGTCTGTGCTAAATGTTGTAGCATTAACAGCCCTCCGGATGATTCATCGCCTAGCTCATGCGGCATAGTAGAAGATCTGATCGTTGTCACATCAGGTTCTGAATCCGATAGAACACTTTTCTCCTGATCCAGAACAAAGATCTGACTAAGGAACTGTCCGCTAGCCTTTCTCCGAGGTGGAACAAGACGCTCACGGTAACTTTTTAGTGCGTTGCAAAGTTCTGTTAAAACATCTAGATAACGATGGGCTTGAGGACTCGTTCGATCCAGGTCCCTAATGATGCTGATTCCGGTATGTAGAGTTGCCTCTGTCTCAAATGTGGTTGATGTTTCTGATAACGACGCCTCTACGAAAAGGGAAAATCCCATAATTAAGCATGCGCTGAATATCCAAGCTCTTAGGGTACAAGTTAGTATAGGCTCTTCTTGAGGCAAGGTAGAGGAGAGCGTACTTGAGCAATGCCATGTTTTGTATGAGCAGGCCGACAGATTGTGTTCTCCGCGTTGTCTCTACCAGCAGGATAGCCGCATCGATGCAGGCCTGGGCCAACTCTCTTGTCTCACGGTCATTCGTGTGGCATTGCGGAGCCGACGAAGTATTTGATGGGTCTAGCCGCTTCAGCTTCACGAGCATATAGGATATCAGAATTGGTCTGGTTGCCAGCATAACAGCATAATAATAGAAACACGAGACGGCAAAGTTTCCTAGTGTTTGGCGCCTCTGCTCCGGAGATATTGGAGAGCTGACTGTGCAGTGCTTGATACTTGACGGTAGTGCCGAACTCCAGTCTCGGAGTCTCTTTAGAAGATCTCTTATCGAGGACAAATTCATGTCTCGTTTCTTGTCGAGGTGATATGTGATTTGTTCAAGTATAATGGATACTCCGTAGCTCGCTGACATGCATCTGAATTCTGGAGTGCACGGTTCTGGGCCATCTGGTACTGAGAATGACGGGTCACTTATACCACGTCTTGGGGACGAGGCTGGAGTTTGAGCGAGAACTGCCCCAAATGCAATGTCTAATATTCGCAGGCTTTTCCATACTTGAAGCCTGTGGGTCATCAGATGTTAGTATTTCATGATCGTCCTGCCAAATTACAGGGCTGCGTACCGGAATCTATGCGTTTCCGGGGTCAGATTGTGGTAAGACTCGTCTAGATGTAAGCCTATGGCATGTGCCAGGCGAGTGGCAATGCCAAGATATATGAAGGCTCCGTTTCTCTTACACGCACACAGCATGTAGATACTCATCATGAGGAAGATCGCTACTAGATCACCTGTAGGGTCTAGTAACATACCCTCAAAGGCCAACCTTTGACCGCGATCGAAATGCTTTTGCGCATGATAGAGACTCTTGGGGGTGGTTCTACAGCCTTGGCCTCCAATAGCAATAGCCAAGTCGATGATAGCGCCTTTTTGGCGAAGTTGACATGGAGCAGAGGCGTTTGAGTGTTGTTCCCTGATTTCAACCGTCTCTTCGAGCAACTTGAACATTTGCTTGGGGGAGTAAACATAAATTATGCCAGTGGTCTAATATGTCGTGTTAGTCTCAGCTCTGTCATATTACAGTGTCGTTCATACCGCGATCAAGAATCTCTGGATGTAGTCTCGCTCTTCCTCCAAGCCAAGATGGCTGTCTGGACTGTCCTCGGCGATGTCGTCTGAGGTTTGAGAAAACACCGATTCGAGCATAGCCTGAGCTTGCTCTTTATCAGTAAATGAAGATGGTCCCATGTAGTGGAGGAACGTGTGGCGCAAGAAGTCGAGGAAAGAAAGTGACGCGGAGTCGCCCATGGATACTACAAAGTTGGTAAGCTTTCCAAACTTATTGATTGACTGATTTTCGACGGATTCCAATTTCTCACCTTTCTCGCCTTCTGAAATCTGGTCTTGGCGACCATAGTTTGACAAACAAGATGAGAATGTAGTATCGGGGGTTTCGTTGGAAAGTGGTCCTTGGGTTGACTCTGGAGTTTGAGGTGCCTGCACTTGAGCGCGTGTGTCGTCCTCAGTGGCAGGAGATGCCAAGTCATAACAAACATTATAGTCCAGGCTGGAGTAGTGATCTTGGCCACTAGAGGTGGTGTCACTTCTCTGGTTCATTACTCGATGATGTGCCTTGCTGCTCAGGCGACGCGGACGAGCTGCCTCGGGATCGTAGATGCAACAGGGAATGCAGTCTCGCCGGCGGCAATTAGCGCATGGAGTTTGAGAGTCACATCTCTTCTTGCTATTTTGGCAGGGCACGCAAGCCTTGACAGCGCGTCTACGATCTTCGGCACGAACTTTGGGACGAGGCATCACGAGGGTGGTGGTGATTG
Source organism: Fusarium verrucosum (assembly GCA_013623715.1). Taxonomy (NCBI): domain Eukaryota; kingdom Fungi; phylum Ascomycota; class Sordariomycetes; order Hypocreales; family Nectriaceae; genus Fusarium; species Fusarium verrucosum. The sequence goes on from JABFFJ010000185.1 coordinate 13,159, forward strand.
ATAATGGCGATAATGGTAATACTGTTGGGTCCTGCCGAGAGATTGAAGCGCCTGACAAGATGGAGGATTCTAGTCTAGATAGTATTACAACGAATGTACCATCAGGAGAGCCGAGATGCCAACGCTTGCAAGTTAGTGGTTTCGACATATTCAGAATGTGCGGGGAAGCCAGCTCAGGTAGGACTCCTAGGTCGATTAGTGGAGATATCAGGAAGTCTCCTCTTTCTTTCTTGTTCGACACTACTCGGTCTGGCAATGATAATGGTCCCAAGTGGGTACAGTATCATGCGGCGGCAAGTGCACTCCTGTCTCAGTCTCGGCACATCGACTTATTGTCGGCGAGAAATCCGGGGTAAAGGCAACGACGAGGGGTCCAGCCAATGGAACTTAAGTAGGCACAACATACCCTTGCAAAGCATGACTCGCATGAGTGATTCTGATTGAGAATGAAGGGATAGAACCTGACGGGTCGGAATTATCATTCCGATCAACTTTCAAGATAAACATACCTCCACCACCCAGTTGCAGTGAACTCCCCTTTACCCCATCATTTGTAAACATCTCATAATATCCCGTTCCCCTCTTTTTGTTCCAATCATGGCTTTTTCGCTAAGGCATTTCCAGCTAGGTGACATCAAAGGCCTCAAGTTGGATGGTCAAGGAGTAGTGCAATATCTCGGCATTCAGTATGCCACTCTCGCTCATCAGTTTGCTGCTCCAGAGCTCAAAACCGATTACGGAGGAAGGATTGACGGGACAAAACGAGGGTAGGTCTCCCCCCCCCTCACTCGTTTCCTGTCGCCGAAGAACTGGCCTACCGCCCTACCCTACACAAGCCACAACATCTCCAGCTACTAATTCCTCATCTCCACAGTCCAAGTGTTGTTAGGCCCCCAATTGCCTGCGACATTGAGTATGGCCTCATCCAGAAGGCCTTAGTCAAGCCCGAGGATCTTCCTATTTCTGGCCTGAACGGCTTGAATCTCGACATAACTGTCCCACAGGTGACGATTAACGATCACAATTTAAAACTTCCGGTGCTTGTTTTTATCCATGGAGGAGCTTTTATTGTGGGTGACAGTGGGATTCCGCACTGTGACATGACCGCTATCGTCGCCTATTCTGAATCTATTGGAAAGCCCGTTATTGGTGTGTCAATCAAGTAGGATACCCCTTTCAGTAACTAAGGTTTGCGTATGTGCTTGCCGAAAAGCTCTGTTACTTTACTAATCATGAATAGTTATCGACTCGGGGTCGCAGGGTTTCTAGACAGTGATGAGCTGAGAGCAACAAATGTCCCAGCAAACAGGGGTATCCTTGATCAAAAGACAGCATTTCAGTGGCTTCGTCGAAATATTAGCGGGTTTTCAGGTGACCCGTATCGCCTGACTGCCATTGGACAGAGTGCAGGGGGCAGTAAGTATTCGTTTCGTGATGGTTAAGCTTTTGCAGACACGCTGATGACTTCTTCCAAGGCTCTATCATGCACCTCCTTGACTTAGAACTACCTGGAGACACGCTTTTCCATCGTGCAATTTGCTTAAGTGGAAACAACTTGGCTGTTCCGGTATCTTCCAAACACGTCGCCCAAGATGCATACAAAGCTGTGCTTCAGTACCTGGGGATAGACCCAGCCCTATCGAGCGAAGATCAGGTCGCAGCATTGATCTCTATATCACCAGAAGATATTCTCTCCAAGGTGCCGCTTTCAATTCCTCTGCAGCCCGTGGCAGAGACGGATCAGTTGCCCTCTTTTCAATCAATCGAAGCTCATTTGGCTTCATCTCCCAATAGGTCGCCTCTAATGATTGGTTCGACCGACTTTGATGCGGTCGTCTTTGAAGTTCTGGGTCTTTTTGCAGACCGGGATCAGGGCTCTGTGGCAAAAGAATTCGTTAACTGTTTGAGCAAGACCATTCCGGTGATACACCAGGACAAAATGGAAAGACTACTCAATCTATATGGAATCTCAGTAACAGAGGATGACGACGAAACTCGCATCAAGGTTCTCCAGTTCGGAACCGATCTAAAGTATTTCGCCTCATCATGGCACTATGCTACTTTCTGGCCTACTGAGTCATGGCTCTATTACTCTAACGAGTCTAATCCATGGGATGGGCCGCACAAAGGTCGTTCATCTCACTGTCTTGACATAGCTTACCTCTTCATGAATTACAACGACGTCATGAGTGAGTTCCAGAAGAAAACAGCAGCGACATTTGCTCGCGATGTCATCAGGTTCACTAACGGATATGCACCTTGGGCTGAGTTCCATACTTCTAAGGAGATGAGAGTGTATGTTTCGCGTGAGGAAAGTCAAGAAAAAGAAGAGAATTCCGGCAAAACCACAGCCGCAGGGCCGTCTCAGGAAGTCCAAGCTCTTTGGGCAGAGATAGGACTCGATAATCTAGCTCGGGCTTGGGATGCTTACTCCAAAAGACTGTAGTTAGTTAATAGTCTCGGGCAATGATATGGCAAATAGTGCAGCGTCTTGCTTGAAACACTCTCGAATAGGTGTCTACTAGTTCTCTATGTAACAACTCGCTATTCTCTATGACACGGTTATGATCTTAGGAAGCCCTGTTTTTCGTGTATTACTATTATGATATGCAGTAGTATCTATCTCGAAAACTTCAAGTTTTGATGTCTTTAACCAATACGCATTTATTAGCCACCTTTGGGTTAATTTTGATGGTGTTAGCTAACTAGCCATCACTAAGTATCGCAGTAGAAGTCGAGACCCAAGGCACAACATCAAATTAGTAGATGCCTTCTTTAATAGATAGGTGACACATTCCGACAAGTGATATCTATTAATGAGCCGTAACTAGGATTGAGGCGTTTCTGCAGCAGGTGTTGAGTTGATATTATGTGAAAGGTATTAATGATAAAATCCCTTATAGGCCTTTGATAAGTACATATGTAACATCCATAGCTGCTGGCTTTAGACTTGATTGGGTGCAAGTTTATTACCAGGGTCGCGGCCCGATACCCTACATTTGCAGCAGTAATGTTGTCTATTGCTATTAAATGAGAATCCTGCCTCAGGAAGTATAACTACAATAATTAGTTCACACACGGCCCGCGCACCTTGTCTGTGTCCTTACCGCGTGGGGTTGGGGCTTATTTCCACTGGCACTTGGTTCAAATAGATCGGCATGGGTATGCATGGCGGCAACGACACAATAGGGCTGTCCAAGTAGGTCATTGACATTTATAAGTGTAAAGAGGTACATATTACTCGATGAAGAACCTTGATATTCTATTGATGTATAACTTCCTATTCGCAAAACCCTTTTATTAACTATGGGAATAAATTCTTCCTCGAACGCGGCTTATGAGCCCGCGACCATGGTGGCGCAGACAATAGATCAGAAATCCACCACAAACAAGACGGGGGCAGGATCTACAACGTGTACAAATGGAATTCATGAAACGTTTACTTGCAAGGATGTACCAGTCGAAAACCAACGGCCTCTCAGCGTTCGTGTAATCGGCGCGGGATATTCCGGTGTCTACCTTGGCATTAGAATCCCACAGCGTTTGCGCAACATTGATCTCAAGATCTATGAGAAGAATAATGGAGTTGGAGGAACGTGGTGGGAGAATCGATATCCAGGTTGCGCCTGCGATATACCTTGTAAGCAAAATTGCTTTTCATTGGGCGCTAATCTATTAACATGCCTGCGTATAGCTCATTCTTATCAGTACACGTTTGCCCCAAACAAAGCTTGGTCAGGCTTTTACGCCCCATCCCACGAGATATGCGCCTACATCGACGATGTGGCAGAGAGATACGGTGCCAAGCGCTTCATATATCTACAGCACAAAGTAACTAGCGCTACATGGAATGATACCACCAGGAAATGGTATTCACTTCTTGAATTGTCTGCATCTTTTCCACAAGCTAATCTTGTCTAGGGATCTCAGTGTGCAGACCAACTCAGGTGGGAGCTTCACCGAAGAAGTCGACATCGTCATTTCCGCCAGAGGTAACCTCAATGATATCGCCTGGCCCGATATTCCTGGCTTTGATACTTTTAAGGGAACAAAGATGCACTCAGCAGCCTGGGATCAGGAATACGATTTCAAGAATAAAAGTATTGGCATCATCGGTGGTGGATCCAGTTCGATCCAGATCGTCCCCGAGCTCCAAAAGGTCGAGGGTGCAAAGCTGAGTTGCTTCGTTCGTAGCAAGGTATGGATATCAAATCGCTTCGGTGATGCGACGATGAAACAGTTGGGCTGGGATTCTTCTGATCTCAAGTGCAAGTCATACCTCAAAACTGACTCAAGTGGATTAATGCTAAAATGGAAATAGTCACGCCTGATCGCTTGGAAAGCTTTGCCAAGAGTGATGATGAATATCTTCGTTTTCGCAAACGCATTGAAGATGATGGCAACTTGGTTCATCTTTCAACTCTCCGAGGCTCAGAAATGCAAAGGACATTCGTCTCTATGTTTTCCGAGATTACCATTGATGTTCTCGGCTCACGGCCCGACCTTCTTGAATCATTTTCGCCAACCTTTGGAGTAGGATGTCGTCGTCTCACACCAGGGCCAGGTTATCTTGAGGCTCTGGTCCAGCCTAACGTTGGCTTCATCACACAAGGTATCGAAAGTATCAACGAGACGGGTTTGAAGCTTTCTGGCCCCGAGGCTCGACAAATTGACGTTGATGTATTGGTCTGCGCAACGGGCTTTAACACCAACTACACCCCTCCATTCCCTGTGGTAGGTAAGCAGGGAGTGACACTTGAAGACAAATTTAATCCATTCCCTGCGACTTATCTGACTATGGCGGTGGATGGCTTTCCAAACTACTTCATGATGCTCGGGCCTAACTCAGCGATTGGCGCCGGATCCCTGACTTGTCTTCTCGAGGCAGAAGGTGATTACATTATTAAGTGTATCAGAAAGCTCCAGAAGGAAGACTACATAACCATCATGCCCAAATCAACCCGCGTTAACGACTTTTCGCTATATATTGACGAGTACTTCAAGAAGACAGTGTATATGGATAACTGTAAGTCGTGGTACAAGATCGGGGGTGGATATGGCGATAAGATCTCCGCTCTTTGGCCCGGAAGCGTCATGCATGCACTAGAGACGCTGAGGGCACCGAGGTGGGAAGACTTTGACTTTGAGGAAATGCACGAGAATAGACTCCGATGGCTGGGCAATGGTTGGAGTATGTGTATTATGGAGGACGAAGAGCAGGGCGATCCAAGCTGGTACATTAATCCGGATATAGTAGATGTGCCGCCTGAAAGGAAACCTGAGGATGATCCCAAGTCCTTGGCTCGACCATTTTCTTATTAATCAAGGTCCCTGTTCATATTTCTATTGAATACTATACATGTTTATTCTTCTGTCTGTTTTAACACTATAATCTAACCGGCATTGCTGGCTTGGTTATTTCTAACCGCATCCTGGGCCGCGATTACGGAGCTAAGCTCAAGGACCGATTTGAGCGACCACTCGAAGAAGAGTTCACTAAGTGCGATGGCCGCATCCTCCCAATCCGCAGCCAATTCGCTAGGCTTACCGCCAGTAGAATCTTTGGTTGCCTGACTACTCTTGAAGACTTTCGCTAATAATTTGACCCCGGTAACTATCGGACCGGAAGAGGGTTCTCTGCGAGCTGCCACCGCGGCAGAATTTAGCGACGATAAGATTCGACAAGAGGCGTTGGCACACCACTTCATTTCATACGGAGGCCACAAAGACAGAATCTCTTCGCAATAAAAGCTTTTCAGCTACTAGCCAGGTTATTGCCCTCATGTCTCGTCTCGTCAAGTAGTGTGGCCCGGCTAATGCGACCCTCCATGGACAGTCTGGGGAAGCGTTGAGCGGGCCCATTCTGAAAGAAGCGCCTTGTCTGGCGTATTTTATCTTACATTCTCTACCTACTCTGTATAAGATAACTTAATATCCCTTAATATATATTTATTAAAGACAGACGAAAGCTAATTGAACATAATTAAACAACCAGGACGAGGCCACTATAGTTAGATACAATCTTCAGGGGATATTCCTAATAATTTAACTTGTATAATATGGAGGTAAATTCGGATCAATTGTATTGAATGAACTTGCTTTCACTTAGATGAAAGCACTGCTGCTACCTGCACGGTGTGTGCTACGTTCTTAACCAATAGTAATATGGTACCAAACTAACATCTAACCGGATCGGCCTCTGTAGTTCCTCCAGACGAAGCAGGGCAACCACCCCTACAAGGACCACAGCCTGTCAGCATTTGGCCATTGTCGGCTACCTTAGCAATACCACTGGGGCAAGCACCGCATGGGGGTACGTTGTTGGCATAATAGCAGTTGAAGCATTGAGCGTTTGCTATGGCGAAGAGCCCGGAGGCCAGAATGATCGACAGCTTCATTGTATATGTTGTGATCTAATAATGCAGTTAATATAAGTCAAATTCAGGTAATACCTAGTTATTAAGAGGGTTGGTTACCTGAATGAAAACAGTCAAGAGGGTAGTGTAATAGATATTGAGGAAGGAAACAATATTTTATATAGAGGATAGTTTAAGAGAAAAAAGGAATTGACTTTCTATGGATAATGGAACAGTTTAAATAGGTAGTGATTCTGGTGTTATATAAGGTGGAGACCAGTCACTTACTATATTAAATAGAAGACGCGCAAGCTCTTAATATAAATCGACCCACGCCATGTAGAGAGGTAAGGCCCAAAAGTCCTCGCCCCCCACTCTGTGCATTATAATGCTGTTACTTAACAAGGTTATGCCAGCAATCTCATTACTACCTAACTATATAACTAAGTTTCGTATAGAAAAACTTTCTAAACGAGCCTGCCTTTAGCTACAATACCTACTTCCCCATTTAATACAGTGGATTTAGTAGGTTAATAGTCTATAGTATTTCGATATTAAATACGAGGGTATATTATATTAAAACTGATAGAGAGGGTAAAAGATACAGAACTTACTATAGAAGCTGGAGTTTACCTGAGGTCGTAATATCATATACAAAGACTCCTTCCCTCAGTATGTAACATTTCCCAAAACGAAATATACCTGACTCGTATTGTCAAAAAGATCGGCAATGCAACACGCGTTATGTATCGGACATGGTCCAGGCATAAGTCAGTTGTACCCAACTTTAAACTCTAATTGAGTTGTCAAAAGTATATTGGCTTTAAATGACCTGACAAAAAAGCCGCAGGTTCAGGGGTCAAACCTTATTTCCAAACCTGACGTCGCACTAAGACTGTTTAAACAGCTCATAGAGCAAACATAAATATAATAGAGAATGACTAGTATAGCAGTCATGCTTTGCTAAAATATAACTAAGTCTTATTTATAATTAACTTTAATAGCCAGAGATTCTAAGTAGCTAATTATTCCGATAAAAGTTGTAATCTATAAGTGCTACTGTTATTGCTTGTTCCAGACTTCTTAAATATACTGTACCTCTGAAGTTAGGGCCTCTAAACTAAGTGCCCATCCCTTTCCATTCTCAGCGCCAAATGCCTAGACTAGGAATTAATTGAAGAGTCTGTAGTGGACACCCAACTCAATATGATTATGGGTACTTGGAACTGTACGGGTAGACGGAATGCATTACTGCCCACTATAATGAAGTTTTCATTCGAGGTTTTGCAAGGGCATGGCTGAACGAGGCGGGATAAGCTATCCTTTATTACATTTCAATCTTAAAATAGTTACTATAGAAGCATTGGGATATGCTTTTAATTATATTATAAATACTGTGTTCTTTTTAATCTCATAAAGCCTTAAGCTTATCTCTTCATCTATAGCTCAATCTCAAATTAACTCCCGAATAACAGACTTAGCTCAAGTCTATTTACCACTAATCCCTAGCGTCCACTATTGCAATAAGTACTTCTAGCTATGGGGCTCGTCGCCTCTAAATGATATACCTATGACTATATCAGTACCTGGCCTATTGATGCCGCATATTCACACTTACCTAAAGTCGGATGTAATAGTATCGGGCCTGTCAAGCTCGGAACATAATGATCTTTTGACCAAGCCATCAACTTATCCCAATCTCGGCATTGATGTTCTGTCCTCATACTTGGCCATGGCCATCTATAACCATCCTTCCATTCATATGTATGCAGAGAAATATCTCCATGGCACATGATCACTTGTCGAAGCAAGTCAATGCAATGATCAAAGTGCTCTTTCTGGTCTGCGACGGGGTTCGGGTCATGGTAATAGTCAGAATAGAAGGATTTGCGGATCTTATTTACACAGTGGAGAGTGTGAAAAACGTCCAAGGACGCTAGGTAGCCACCCTGATCGTCGTTTAAAGGTACAGAACTACCATTTGCCTTATCGAGGTCTTTTTTCTGGATGCGCAGGTTGTTATCTTAACAGAGGTTTGTTAGCACTTTGACGTCATGAAGGAGGCAGGTTCTAAATACACTGTAGAAGATTGTCCCATGCTTCATCTTGCTCTGGTCGTGGCGGGCCTCTATATTTACCATTATCGGTAAGCTTGTGGACAATCGTTTGCGTCTTGTATTTTATAGCTGCATTTGCAGGAGCTAACATATGGTATTAGCGCAGGCCGCAGGGTTATCTTCCACCATTTCTTATTTTTTTGCTTACAATAAATTGCTCCCGTCTCACAATCGCACCTCTGACCATAGATTCTTGTGCTCCATAAGTATAGCAAAACGGTGATGGCGCTATAAAGGACAAGAGCTATGAGGTGCAGGTAGAATTTGAGCTTATTATTCCATTTTGAGGATAAACGCTGGAGTGTCTTCTCCTGCGGCCTCTGTCCCTGCAGAAGGCTTTCTGTGTCTGGTGAGTCGATAGGATCATACCCATTTGTAAAGGAGCGTCCTGGAGTCATTTTAAATGTTGAAATTGATAGGAACTAAAGATTTGTGATAATATCAGGCTGGGGATTGCAATGGAAGCGTTTGGCAGGTGGCGCGAGAATAGAATCCGCGGCTGGGCCACACAGAACTTGAGCATTTTCTAACATGCTTATCCTTCCTTACCTTGCGTAGTGATGGTTACACTTCTCTTGTTGCGTAATGCGAAGGATTCAATCCAAATGCCAAGGAGCTTGAAACTAATTTCTTATGTGATGCTGCTGGGGCCAGATTACACTGTGCCATGTCCTTGCCTTCTATACAGTATTGTGGATGCAGTATGCACCTGATTATGGAATGTTATCCGTTATTGTTATATCCACTTTCTATTGTCTGTGGACGGCAGATATGAATGAACGAGCCACTATAAGCTTGTATCAAAATCAGCCTCTCGGCAGCTTTAAAGGTTCGAAGAAAGAAGCGACGTAGCTTCCTCATCCAAACATGGCAAACAACATCAGGTACACACATATTATCGACAACAACAACCCGCAGGAATATCAAAGGTCTGGGCGGCGCCAGAAACGATTGATCCCAGTCTTGTTCTCATTCCTTGCTGGACTAATTACAATGGGACTCACCATCGTTCTTTATTTATCAGTAACAATGCAAGGAGGCTCGCACGCACGCATTCTACCACATGTTCGCAACGGCTCTGACTCGGTCACTGGCCTCCCTCTATCCTGGTCGCACGGTGATTGTGGCAACTCCCCCGATGTCGCAAGAGCACGAAACTGTCGATACAGCATGGTACTTCACTCATGGCTACCACAATCCTGCCTCACTGAAGCTGATGATGAAGACGAGAGGGAAATGTACGAAAATCGCAATTGGTCCTATGCATCCTCTTCGGGCCAGAATCTTACCATGGAAGAGCTTGGGTCTGGCGACTATAGATATTTCTTTACCACGTTTGACTGGCATGTAACGCATTGTATGTATGTGTGGAAAAGGCTACATAGAATTATGTTGGATCCGACGCAGGAGCTGGATTCATATACAGCTAGTTACCACCATACTAATCACTGTGTTAAGATGGTTAGCGGAGGTTCAGATGAAATGCACGCTTTAGGTACAAAGGTTTTTGTTAAATATTCGAAATGCGCGAAATAGCAACTTGGGACTTAGTAGTCCCACCACAGTTACCCTCTATGCTGGTCCTTATTCCTCCTTTAAATGCGGGAGTGGGAGAGAGAAGAGACATCAACAGTAGAGAAAGGCTCAAAGTAACATATTAACAACAAGTTAGAGTCACCTCTTATTGTCAGGCCACGGAAATTCCACGTCAGAACTATAACATCTCAGAAAGCAGTGGGTTTCATCTTCCATAAGACTCACTATATATCCCTTATAGCTTTCGATTCTTTGAAACGGCGTCAAAAGTGATACAGGACTGATTGGCCATGACTCTTATTCTTGAAGTATTGGCGCTCCCTTTACATGCTTATAGAAGTCCAAATCCGTCTGAGCCTTATGCTTCACAGCCCAGTCCCTAATCTTCTCAAAGTTCTTACACGTATGCGTGGTTCTGACATTTCCAAACATTCTCTGTTTCTTGACGCTCCATTCCCAGAAGATAGTACTGATATCTGATGAACATTGCAGTGATTGCCTGAGTTGCTCATAGCAATGCTCCATGTGAGAAATATTATCGGCAGTTTCTTCAGATCCTGAAGTCAAATCAATTTTATAAACGTGAGGATATACAAGTTTTCGCATCATATTGAGGCAGTGCAGCTGATGGAAAACATCAAGCTCAACAATATAGTGACTTGTGTCGTTGGTGAAAGGTGTCGTGGCATTGGGTAGCTTTGCAGCTGATTCAGGTGTGATTTGAGATATTAAAACTTCTACATGTTGAGTGATTAGCTTTTATCAGACCAAAAGATGGCTTATAGGCACGACAAACCGTTGTAAAGTTCATCCCATTGCTTATCTACATCGCTTGAAGAGCCTCGAAATCCGGACTCCTCCTCTCGAAGACCGCCGCTAAAAACAACTATTTCATATTCGACGACACCCTGTGCAGGCGCTTTGACTATGTTAGGAACAGCTTCGCTCACAGAATGTATGCTTACAGTATATCTCATTTGGAACACATGTCTTGTTATACTTGTGTTCTCTCAACGCTAATGTGGCCAATAGTGCGAGCAGCAATATGACATTTAATACGCCAGAGTAAGTTAAGAGTCGATCTCGTCCTTTTTGTTTTGATAGTTGCCTTTGTGTTTTAAAGACATCTCTTTCCTCCTCGATTAGGAAAGGTTCCTCATCCGAGGCTCGGTGCGCTCTGTTTGCCATTTGAGTGAATAAGACGAGAGGTAAAGTAAAAACAAACTTTAGAACTTGGGCTCAGCTTTCCGAGTTCAATATTTCTTGAGGGGGTCTCCTCATACCTTGATTATTTTACATGTGACAATAACTGACACATCTTATAGAATATGATGTTTGTGAGGCATGACGCCAGCTGTACTGTGTGAAAACAAACACTGTTTTTGGTCATAGGGCCTCAATCTTACAATAAGAAAGAATCCTGAAGGAATATTCCATTCCTGCCCAGGAATCTACATGTCTGAAGGATCTCGAGGTATCATCATCCTTCGACCCCATACTGGAAGCTGACCTATTCATCTAAATAGAATAAGAGGACTTGACACTCAGTCGGATTTATGACGCCGAGCAGACAGTGCTTATAGCCAAGGCTTTAAAATCTCACGATTATGTGATTCGTGTATGTATATTGATCCGTCTTCGAGCGAATGGGCGAGTCTTCATTTCATGCATATGAAGTTCACCTTTGGCCGAGACACACTAATGACAACAAGAAGGAACTTTTGTAGTCGTAGACAGTATTAGTGTACATACCAGTCTTAAGCTACGCAAAGGTAGCATCACTTCTGCTGACGATTAGTGGCAAAAGGAATAAGTAAGAAATATCACTTTATTGTAACGTTGCGAGGTTTCCAAATTCAGTAACACCATGAGCAGACACTGATATAGATATTGAGTTTGTTCGTGCGTTCATCTCAAGAAAACCTTCACATATCAAACAACAAAATCCATCTCCAATTACATATTTATCCCTATTCAGTTGCAATATGAAAGCTCTCATCCCTGTCACCCTTTCCCTTCTCGGTGTTGCCCTAGCTGCGCCAGTCCAGCCAAGGGACAATAGCATCAAGCGTTCTGAGGCTCAGAGCCCCGACATTCTTTATAATAACCCGGCTGGCTGGGCCAAACGCTCCGAGTCTCAAAGCCCTGATATTCTATACAACAACCCGGCTGGCTGGGCGAAGCGTTCTGAGGAGTAAAGGGCCAAACTTTCCCGTTTTGTCAACACAGACAGAATACAGTGTATTGGGAGGCTTAGCTGCTATCGTTCTTTTGACAGTAGTTATTTGCTGTATTTCATTATTCTCTTGAATGTTGTTATGTTATTCCTCCTGTGCAAACCCCATTTGGCTGTTATACATTCATTGTTACTCATACTTGGACCTTATAGCTAAAGCCCTATTGTTGTCCTTGAACTTTATAAGTCTTGAGAAGGCCTTTTTGCATTGCCTGACGAGGATGAATTTTAAAACTCTCATTATATACCATCCGTACTTGTTCGACTAATTGATTTTCGCATAGTTAACTCATGTAAGTAAGTGCTCGTTGTATAAAGTCTGCCCGCTAGCCAGACAGAATTGTCATCTTTTGGTTCAGTTGATAGAGGTACTGTAACTAAATAAATAATAGTTTTGTTATAGAAAGGCTAAGAAAATCCAGTAGGTTATGATGTGGATTACAGTAAGATGCCATAATGACCCAAAAGATATGTTTAATCAGGCCCGAAGCATTAAGCTTATTCCATTCAGGAAACTCGCTCCTCACTATTATATAATACCGGCGACTTATTTATCATTTAGAATATTTATGTAAGCTAGAACTTTTATGCTGTAGTCTGGGCTTGCATACATTACTTTTGGGAATAACATCCTTATTTCAATCTTTCATTCTAACTCACCATGCACTTGTCTTACCTGGTCTAGGTGATAGTAGCTATTGCTGCATTTACTCCAGAATATCCCAGTCCAATCCCAAGGGCGACCAGCTTATCCATTCGCGATATTCTTCAAAAGCTACCCAAGAATGCTCATACAAACAGTCGAAGGTTCCAACTAGCTCGCGATTTCGACAAGGCTGGCAGCTACAATACCGCCACTATTGACTTGAAGGGCAATTTGGACCCAGGTCATCCTAACAAAGGTGGCCCTTCCGCTGGATGTCGTGATCTTTCCCGGCTCCAGAATGCGAACGTGTATTCGAGAAGCAGGTGCAACAACGACTACAACGACTACAACGACTACAACGACTGTTGTGCTTACATGTGGGTCATCCTAGGTCCCCATTATATTTGGTCTTGCTGATAAGAGTAGGTATGACTACTAGGTACATCGAGACGGATCGAACAGGTATTGGCCATGGTGGACACATCCATGATTGGGAAAACGTTGTTGTCTTTGTGGAAAGAAACACTACTTCGTGGTATTTGTTGGGGAAGAAAAGGCTCTTGAAGCCCTGAACCTTAATAAAGAACACATAAAAACACATATAAGGGTCATAATCAACCCCTTCAGAGCTGGAAAAGCAACACGGTTGTTCGGATTGCACCGTCATCACATAGAGGCTATGGAGGGGCTATCAACAGTCCTATGCTTCATATGAATCATCCTTTAATTGTCCACCATAAGGACGATTTAAAGACTCATGCTTACGGATAGCTCACGAGGAAGATTTGGGCAATGTTGAGAATTACTATGGAAAATGGCATATTGCTGATTTGGTCGCTTGGGATGGCTATCCGAGTGACTTTGTCAAAGTCAGATCGTCAAATCATGATTCTGGAAAGGTAATGTTTCACTTGGTCGATGACCAGTTTTGTGATAAGTTGAAGAAAGCTGCAAGGGTCCAAGTTCCGGGGTTCGATCCACGCCAAGATTAAGTTAAGTGTTTGCACGCACCGGGTCCTGAAATGTTTCTTTGTTCGTAACAGTGCTATAGCTTTGAAGTACTCTCATCTGCCTGTTAGATCAAATTAATCTCACGACTTCGACGTGTTCAATATCTGTTCACATGCTGTCTCCTCGCCTGATTCTCTCGTGACCAACATAACCAGCGTTATTTCCGACCACCTCAGTCTTGCCCATCTCCCCCGCATTTCCACGCCTCGATTAATTGGTGGGATTGTGAACCTTGTCCAATCTTATTCCTAAGCTAATATGTAAAAGGTAACCCGAACATCCCATCACGTTATTTGTATACTTGGTGACTTCGCATTACTGTCTATGGAAACACGTACAATAATGAGATGAGGGGAAGGTAGTGTTCGCGCCAGTCTCATTAACTTCATTCAACAACCGGGCAGGCATTCAAAGGTCACTCCTCCTTCATACGCTTGACCCCTCCTTCTCCTACCTACTCATGTTCTGCTTCGTCGCATAGCCCCATAAGGTTCCAGTATGCCCTCAGCACAAACAATGAAAGCTGTTCGTTTCCACGGACAAAACGACGTTCGATTGGAGGACGTTCCGGTCCCTCCTCTCGACGTCAACTCTGTTCGCATTACCCCCAAGTTCTGCGGTATCTGTGGTACAGATGTACACGAGTATCTTGGTGGCAACAATCTGATCCCTAAGCCCGGCACCCCGCACGGTATCACCGGTGAGACATCGCCTCTCACTCTGGGCCACGAGTTCAGTGGGATCGTGGAAGAAGTCGGTAGCCAAGTTACCCGCTTGAGAAAAGGCGACCGTGTTTGCGTCCAGCCCATCATCTATGATAACGAGTGCGGGTCTTGCAAACGAGGTCTTGTCAACTGCTGCGATCAAAACGGTTTCATTGGGCTGAGTGGATGGGGTGGAGGTCTTTGTGAGACTACAGTTGTCCCTCAGGAGGCCGTCAAGAAGTTGCCCGATAACGTCTCCCTTGAGCTCGGTGCCCTTGTTGAGCCTCTGGCTGTTGGGTGGCATGCGGTCAAGGTATCTCCATACCGAGATGGCGATTTTGCTTTTGTCGTTGGTGGCGGACCAATTGGTCTAGCTGTTGTTCAGGCACTTATAGGCCGAGGATGCAAAAATATCATTTTGAGTGAGGTCAGCTCTAAGCGACGCGAGTTTGCAAAGAAGTTCGGCGCTCACCATGTGTTTGATCCCACAAAACACGATGTGGTAGCCGAGGTCAAAAAGCTGACAGGGGGCTGGGGTGCTGATGTTGGTTTTGACGCGGCTGGCTCACAGCATGCAATCGACGCAGCCTTCGATTGTTTGAAGGCTAGGGCTGTGCTCGTCAACATAGCAGTCTGGGAGAAGAGAGCTCAGTTGAATATGAACCAGATTGTATTCCGCGAGAGATCATACGTTGGATGGTAAGTTTCTCTCATTGTCCCATCAATGTTAATTCTAACATAGCCCAGCGCCACCTATAGTCTCGGGGACTTTGAAGAGGTCATTGAGGCATTGTCAGATGGCAAGATAACCCCTGAGGGGATGATTACAAAGGTTATCAAGATGGACAAGGTCGTTGAAGAGGGTTTCCGCACACTAATCGATGATAAAGACAACCATGTTAAGATTCTGGTTGATGTCAGTGCTGGAGTGCATTAGACCGTTGTGAGCGGTGGTTGCATTGGGAGATTATTCGTCTGATAAGCTGAATTAGGATATTATAAAGCTGAATTCCGTTTCATGGCCGCTCTTCTGAAATGACCAAGTAGAAGCAGGGTAGCTCTATCTGCCTGCACCTTTATCCATTGTTCTATTTAACAGCTCTTTATAACTTATCGCCATCCATACACCAACACTGTTCTTCTTCTCATTTAATCGTACCCCCTATCCTAGGTATATAGTGAATCGTTTCGGCTTAATATTTTACTAATATAGGAATTTAAAAGACCAAGCCTTGAGCCACAATTCTCAACCACAAATAACACTTAGTTAAGTACCCTACTATCTCTCCCTAAGCGAACTTGTTTAAATATATAAATCGACGGTGCTGGCACAGGTGATCCCGCTGAATAATACAATGCCAGGTCGATCTCTTGCATATTATGTGCATAATAACTCTCGACAACGAAACCCTAAATTGGCCTCTATAGACTTCATCGGTTTCCGTCATACTTTATATCAACCTATTACGCACACTTCCTTTCACTACAACGCCACCCTACACTAGCATACATGCTCCTAGTTATTATATTTAGCATTATTAACTAGGTCTGGCCACTCAACCAATATTGCTTGCACTAATTTGAAGATCTTTACTACCCTTGGTATTTCTATAGGTATTATAGCCTCGCAATTTGAAGACCCGACTCAATAGTGCCAGACAAAGATAAAGCAAGTATAGGATATATTAAAGATGAAGATGGAGAGCGTCTAATGTGGAATGATGTCCCCTTTTCTATTCTATGCAGAGCATGGGAGAAGCTAGTATGAACCAGATGCATAAGGCCGCCCAGGGGTTTGATTACTAACGAGCCTAGATTCGATTTTTTGACCTCGTACCTTGATAGGCTGAAATGAAGAGGCTATATTTGTTGAATAATAACCCGGTCGTCGTGTCATTGCCTCGTCTGTAATAAACGAGATATGATTCCTCGAGCAGTCGCAGCTGTGACTACTCCGGTTCACTATCGCTCGTAGTTGATTCAACATAGGGAACTCTAACTTCAGCTTGACACTGTATACTGCACTCTTGTAGGTTGTCTGTAAAACATGAGCACCACCAAGCTCGGTGCCGATGATAGAGATGTCCATCAGGATAACCAGGATGTTGATGTAAATGAGGTGCTTCATTACGCGGCGTGCAGCGTCACTCGTGTTGGGAGATATGAGGCGCATCATTTTCCGGGTTTCCCACATATAGAGACTCGAAATGGCGAATTCCTGTGCGGCAAATCCAAAGAGCATGATTTTCTCATAGATTTCAAACGGTCTGAGAAATGGCTGTGGGTGTGAAGAGCTCGAGCCATAGTTGAGGACTGTAGGCGGGACGGTGAAAAGAAAGAAGCCCAAGATGATTATTTTCAAGACCCAGCGAATCTTTCTTCTGTCATCAACGACCAAGTGAAGTCTGGAATAAAGAACAACGGACTGACCAATAACCATGGAAACACCGCCAATAGTGATAATTGTAATATGTGCATAGGGGTCAGGGCATACCCGGAAGAACTGAAGTGAATGGACCGCGATGCCCCAAGAGGCGAAAATCAAGCTCCACAAATACAGACCGGCGCGCTTCTTGAACCGGAGGAAGATCCGGATGTTAATCTCGAAAACATTGTAAAGGGATATCCCGAAGAAAGCTGCTATCGCCATTGTAATGGGGATTGTGTTAATGACACTACTCCGGTAGCCTTTACTGCTAGCGCCTATGATACTTGGCGCTGAGTAGCCTCGGTGTACGGTACGGTACTAGAGTACTGAAGTGCTTTGTAATTTTGGCCGTCAGAGCGCAACTGTTAGCGCCACCGAAGAGGGTGTTAATGACGGCGTTTGCCGTGGAGAGGGATCCGGGCCTGAGGATGGTGAGGTTGCATTCGTCGAAACGAAGCCTAATGCTATGCATGAGCTGGACGAGCTCAAAGTGCAATGGAAGAATGAAGAACCGTTAGAGATCCTACAGCAACCTCCCTTACTGGTCAAATGGGCTGTTGGCGTCGAGTAGTTGCCGGTGTGGAGATGTCTTTCCGTGGTGTGTTTTTCTCGTGTTCAGATAGGATGAAGGCCAAATTTTATACTACACTGCATTTTAGCCGGCGCTTTGAAAGAATGATGATGTGGGATTATTTAATGGAGATGTTAGGTTGCTTGCTATTGATCATGCTATGTGCGTCATTTGACTCCAGTGATCTATAGAATGGGATTCTGCAGGTAAGAATTCCAACTTCTGTCTGAGCTCGGGTATGGCCCTTCCCATCAGACCTGCCCTAAACCCAGCGGCCCAGGATGAGACCGTGACTTTCATAATGCATGTAGGTCATTGACTGCTCGGCGCTTACAAAGAGTGCTCTCTCAACAGCAGGAACTCCTGGTAACTGCGAGTATCCAATTTCATTGACAACCACATCAAATCTCAGATCCCACTTATGGGCAGTATGACAAATTTCCAGAAACAAGGATCAAGGTGGCATGTCCTCAACAGAACCAATTTGGGCCATGGCAGTGCCGATGTTCAGCCAACATTAGCCTGTAGACGAATGTGCGCCCCGTGAGGGGTCATTGTAGGTGGCAACCGATCAGACTGATGCCCTTGCGCATTCTAGACCGCATCACCGTGGCTTCATGTCTCAGACATTCGCCAGGTATAGGGTCCGGGGCTGACATTCCTCACATTCCGGAGCCAGGATCATCAACCCCCAGCAAAACGCTGCTTGATATGTTGGCTAGACATGGACTAATAAGATTCTTTTCATTCTAGATTATTACCTAGTGCTTGACTAGAGGTTTTCTTCTGTTTATCTTGGACTTTTATGCAGAAACTATCGATTGCGCAGATGCCATTCCGGATACCTTCTATAAGAGGATACTATCTCTTTAAGTAGCATAAGGCAATAGAGGGGTAGTAATAAGGATATAGAGCTAATTAAAATTTACTAAATAATTAGTACCTCTATATATACCTAATTTAGTATATAATAAAAGTACTAGTAGTTATTATTATTATAAATTAC
>JABFFJ010000186.1:0-45281 GCA_013623715.1 Fusarium verrucosum
ATATAAAGGAAGGAATAAGTATATTAAAGGCAGGGATATTCCCTTAGTAAATTAGCTATTTTTAAGTACCTTTACTATCAACCCCGCTTTTAAAATTTTTAGCATAGGCAAGGACTTTCCGGCCCTGCCTCCGTAGGTAGGAAGGATATCCGTACGCACTGCAGATACCGAATTCACACATGGCGATGCTGCACTGTGCCGCTGAGCTGGGGTGATAAGGCAAAGAAACACAAAGGGACCATGGTATTCGATAATGGAGGGTTGCCCTCCCCCTCATTCAAGCTCTTTGCAGTTAACGGCTACAGGCGGGAGTTTTTTCATGGGTTGATGGCAAGCTATCGTGGGGTGATTTGGTGTTGCGAGAAGAGTGCATCGTGACGAATTATTCAACAACTGCAGCTGCATTGATACTGTACATACATACATACAGTACAGAAGGCTGTGACACACGCGTAATACAAGTCCCCGTCCGTCCTTGGAAGAGTAGTGGACTCTGGTTGTGGCCACCCCTTGTATGTATCTCACGATAACCCATTGAGGTGTTGGACCAGGCTTTAACTAGAGCAAATTGAACGTCCAGGATAAGCCCCTGTCACAGAAGACTTCCCGAAATAAGCAAGGGAGCTTAACCCAACTTTAAGATGAGATGAAGGCACATACATACAACAGATAACAAAAGATATCCGTACTCCGATCAATCAATTCACAGCACACAACCTTGACATGATAGATGATACACTCAGTATCTTTTCTTAGCTATCAGTTGATGTTCAGGGGTGTTTCTCCTCTTCTCTTCGTGATCGGCTTGCTTGCATAGCCGATTACCGACGGTTGGTGGGAAAAGACACATGACGTTTCAAACAGTAACATCACCTCATGCTGAAGCCGCAAGAAGAAAGGGTTCTCTCTCTTTTTTTCTGGGGAATACTCGTAACCAATGCGAAACATGCAGCCTGGGCTGTTCATCGACAAGCTTTCGCATGATCTTCGTCACAACTGGAGCTAGTCACCGGAAACAACAACATCAAAGCTCCGGGAGAGGCTTTGCCTGATCAGTACATAACTCTACCAGAAACGATAAAGCAATTCTCGCTGTTGATTCGTCCCATGATGTAAGTGTTCCTCGCCAATTACTTGTTCGTCCAGGCTAGTCGTCAGGATGTGTCATTTGCGCCTTCAAAAGTCTCTTTGACATGCTATTACGCAAGTGGTCTCAACGCTTCAACAGGTCAAATGACGACGGATAAAAAGCTTTTGTTTGGATTGTGTTACCATACTACAGTACATCGACGTAGCATTCTGGTCGTGTGTCAGCCTGCCCTTCGAGACAACTCATCTCCTCCATCTTCTTCTTCAACACCTCTTCGACGGATGTTTCCAGCGGTCAATCGCCAATTGGTAGAGCACAGTGTAAAGCTTGTCTGCTCAAATGCTTCATCCTGTTTGAAGAAATGCCAGACATTCACACCGTCCTCCCAGCACTACTCCCCGCTAAAGAGGTGAGTGCAAAGGCGGACTTTCGACAGTCCGAATAGTGCTGTGCCTGAGCGTACATTCCAGCCCGCCGTCCGAAAGGCGTCACTATAGAACTCGCAACCACTCAGATCACCCTCTAGTGAGGCCACTGATCCCGTGGCTCTTTGTCCGTTCATCCCAAAGGTGCCACGTTCTTGGCTAGAAGACCCTCAAGACAAGTTGTGCGCACCCCCGTCTGACCAACCTGGCGGGAATCCATTCTATGTACCAAACATTCAACGGCATGATAAGCACCTATCGCCCATCAAGCGCGGGGCAAGCCAATCACCAGACCGGATCGTCAGCTTGTCAACTTCTAGATCGTCGCCTCTGGAGCCAACCCTCTTCGTGGTTCCCCGCAACTCGAACCCAATCGCCTTCAGGGGTCTTGGAGGCTCACTCTGACCGTCTAGTTGAGCCTCTTGGAGGTCTCTGGAAGTCTGGCCTGGCCTGCGACGCAGTCTTGTGCCTGAGATGGCAAGAGAGTTGATGCCGAGTTTGCCAAGTCTTCAAGTTGTGCAATTGATTGTTTCTTGGAAGCCAGCCGAAGTCTGTTGTTTGATAGACATGGTCAGCTAACCGTGGGCCCATGTCTAGTGTCCAGGTGCCGAGGTATCATCATCGTGACTATGAGTGGTATGACTTTCCCCGTATCCATTCTCAAGCAGCATATCATGAACATGCAATTGCTATTCGTGAAAGGTCTCCGGCAAATTCAGCCAGCGGAACGGCACCTAGTAACAAACTACATAGCCACAGCGCTCATCGTGAGCCGATGATCGGTTCAGCGGCACGACGCTTCACAATGACGTTTATGGGTAGTCGCGGTGTGTTTCGGGTGAACGATAGCTTGGCTGATTGAGTCGTTGAACTTTTATTCGGTTTTCCCGAACAATCAATATTATGCCGCATTCTCGATAGGCGAAGCATGGTGTGACATGACATCTGGTCAATGCTTGAGTTCTCGACTGGAATGCAGAGGAGTCATCCCTTTGACAGATTCCCGCTATGCTAGCTCCCGCACTATAGCGTCGAGCTGAATTCCAAGGGCCCGGTTATGCTTTGGAGACTTTGCAGATGTGGATGGCGACATTGTCGTTGTAAAATGGTCCCTGTTGAACCTCCCACTTTGGGATTGGGAATCGCAGAACCTCGACGGCAAGCCCGTTAGCTTGACACTGGTCCAGAAACGCCTGGAAGGTCTTTTCGTTGCGCTGGGTGGCTGATATGAATACCTCCACGTGTGGATGCATGTCGAATACCTCGAGAAGAGTTCCAATCAAGGCCGCTATCACGTTCTTATCGTAAGTAATATCAGCCCCTAGCACCACATCAATAGGTCGTCCACCATTCCACTTCTCCTCTTCAGTACCCATGAGCGCATGTCCCCATTTGACATCCATTGGGGTTACGAGAGTGGAATCCTGGAGGTCGTTGAGGAAGAGGTTATCGGGGAGGTTGTTGATGACATCGTCAGAGCCATCGGATGCGATAACATGCTGAGACTCGAGGAAGTTGGCACAAAGGATGGAAAGATACCCTGTACCCGCGCCTAGCTCCAAGACACGCTTGCCCTTGACAATGTGTCGATTGTGGCAGAGATACGACCCCAGATGGAGAGCAGCTTCCCACGTGCGATGGCCAGTGGTTCCTGAGCCTGAGATGAGAGAGTGGTTCTCAAGAATGGTGATGTGAGGCGTTAGGAAATTTGGCTTGGAACTCTGCTCACATAGCTCAGAGAGATGGTATGTGACATAGGACTTTTGTTGTGCAGAAGTAGCTTCTGAAGGTAATGGGTTTGCAAGAAAGAGTGAGAGGGCAGACATCAAGTCATCAGAGACTCCCTGAACATATTAGTAAGTGACAGAACAGTAGACAGTGATGTCAGCGACTATGACTTACATACTCTTCCCAATCATCGATACTAGCCTCAATTCTAGACATGAGTTCCTTGAGAACCCGAAGTTGAAAACGCGGAGGAGGTCCATATCGAACAGCATCATCAGCGAATAATCTCTCATAGAACGCATCTTGAACTTGGGAAGTCTTCAAGAGTGCAGGCTCAGGATAGTCTAAATCGGACTGTAGTTGTAGATATTGGTGACAGAACCGGGCAATTTGTTTTGTATTTGATGACATTTTGTAGATCTTGATATGATATCTTTGTAATAACAGTGTCTTGCTCAATTGATATATGTTAAGAGTAATCAGGCCATTCTGGAAACATAACAAATACCAGCTTCAAGGCACTTTAGAATGGTCTGACGACACCATCTCCACCAAAGACTGGAGTTGAAGCTTGGACATGTCCAACATGACAGGTTGAGGGGGTTAACAATATCCGATTATTCCCAGCTCACCCACCCGAAGATTCTCCGTCGACAGCCCCCACGTGACTTTAGCAGAAAAACCCTTGTGTGTGCCGCAGCCTCAAAAACAAGGCATCTGAGCGCACAGTTAGGGTTGGACCAAATTAAGCGACAAAGCGAATTTTCGACCCAGCGCAGTGTGACAACTTCAACAACGACTTCACCCACCCATCGCCCAGTCTCTCCACCGTCAACACACCCAGAGACCATCACGACAATCGGCAAAAATGGCGGACAACGACTCCCCCGTCACCCTCCGAACTCGCAAGTTCATCCGCAACCCTCTGCTGGGCCGCAAGCAGATGGTCGTGTGAGTGACACCCTGTGAATCTTTGATGATGATATGTCTCTGCTGCCCTCTACCGCACCGCGCGGGTAAGGCTTCGTTACTATCGCCCTGAATCGATGCTTTTTACACTCGCCTGCCTTGTTGTTCCTCCCGCTCGAATTTTAATGCTGTCTGCACGATTATACGCCATATACGATTTGATATCGAAATCCGTTCAGGACATTGGGACAGGCGGGCAAAAAAGCATCGATGATGGATACGATGGAGCGAGCATGGGGAATTTGATCTGCTTGGGAACTCTGGGCTGACCGGCGATGCGTTAACAGTGACATCCTCCACCCCAACCGAGCCAACATCTCCAAGGAGGAGCTCCGTGAGAAGCTCGGCTCTCTCTACAAGGCCCAGAAGGACCAGATCTCCGTCTTTGGTCTTCGAACCCAGTTCGGTGGCGGCAAGACCACCGGCTTCGCCCTCGTCTATGACTCCCCCGAGGCCATGAAGAAGTTCGAGCCCCAGTACCGATTGGTGCGGGTTGGTCTCGCCACCAAGGCCGAGCGTGCCTCCCGACAGCAGCGTGCGTTACCTTTTCAACAACCAGAGACACGAGGTTTAGTCAGGCTGACATTGGACAACAGGCAAGCAGCGCAAGAACCGACAAAAGACCCTCCGAGGCACGGCAAAGGTCAAGGGTGCCAAGGCGAAGAAGGAGAAATAAACGACGATGGCTTGTGTATATCCTCGGGCTGGTTGGGGAGCAGCTGCGGCAATGTCTGCGGCGGCTGTGTGCATTCGGTGGTCATGCGGGTGCGTCCATTTACGGTCCATCCTCGTCGGCGTCGGCATTGGCATAGGGAACAGGGACTTGCTGGCGGGCGCGAGGGCTATCTGGACTCGATGAGGGTATTCTCTCAATACACTAGCATGAAATCAATGGTGTTTTTCGGGTTTCGGACCAAAAACAAAAATAACAACGTCTCTGGTTTTCACGCGGTCTTTTTACGGTCTGTGAATGCATGACTCGTGACTTTGTTGTATGCCAAAGAATTACAGAATGCTTCTAATAAAAAAAGATGCTGCCCAGCAGCACAAGGGTATCAACAGATCTATCCAAAACTCCAAACTCCACTCATGAATACATCCACCGTCTCAAATTCACCACCATCCTCCATACAACAACATGGCCAACCCCAAAGCGATTCCAACAACCACCTTCCACTGCACAATCTCTCCACGTCGACCCTCAGCTCCAGCCTTGTAAACGGGGATATGCCATCCACAGCGCTCCTTGCCATCTCTCGTCCTGCATTCGTAGTATGTTGTCTGCTGCCAGCCCATGCTCGCCAGGGCTGCTTCCTGCGAGGGTGCAGCTGTGACGGGAGGGTTAAAGACAGATGGGTTGGCGTTGTTTCTCTCCTGTCTCTCTTCCAGGACAGAGTCGTCGGGAAGGCTTGTGGTTTCTGGGAGGGGCGATAGTGTAGGCGCAGGTTGAGGCTCCATTGTTTGTTTGGGTAGACAGAAACTTGTAGTGGCCAAGTTTAGGATGGCGAGAAGGGTAAAAATGAAGTAGCGAAATGGCAGCATGATTTTGTGATGGTTCAATGGTGATATGCTGTATATCCAAGGTCCGTATAGGTATATAATTTCTGGGATCGAGTAGGAGATGATGGTTGATCTCGTCCTTATATTCTCGTCTTGAACGAAGCAATCAGTGTTCCAGCTTGAACAAAGTCGCACACAGCAGTAATAGTCACAATTCACAAAGAAACTCCAAGCAAAAAAGGACTCAAGAACAAACCCTTCCATAGCCCGAACAATATACTCTTGACCCCTTGATATGCCCCATGACGAAGAACTAAACCACGCGACAAGAGCCAACAGCTCCAAAAGTGAATGCGCTCATGAGACGCTAGAGCAATGACAAAATTTAGACTTAAGTGGTAGATCTTGGGTGAGATTGAATATGATGGTGGGTTGTTTCGCTGCATCATCTGCTCTTTGGCACAACTTGGTTGGCTGACAGTCGCTGCTCGTGATGCAGCTTTTCTTGCTAACCCTGCGCTGAGACAAACCCACTGTAGACACGGGTTCGTGATGTGCCTCACATGAGACGTTGGGCATTGAAACAAGGAAATAATTTCACCCTCATCATCTTTGGCTCTTTTATATTCCACGTTTCTTGATATCAGCTCTATTGAGGTGCATTTCTGCCAGCTGCATCTTTTGCCTTGAGCCATTCGCTAGATTGCCACGCTATGCTTTCCCAACGCCGTGTTTCCTTATAATAGGTACAGATCGCTATGAAACAGACTCCACCCCTATCACCAATCCTTGTTATAACCATATTGTTGACCATGAAAAAGCCCATGGAGCGATTATGATGCAAAAGACCCTGCAGGTCTCATCCGTTCCAGTACTTCCATAATGCCCCGTTCCGTGTCTGTCAGAACTTGCGTGTCGACTTCCTACGTCCTTTGATCTGACTATAAGCACTGGTCAATAGTATATCTCGAGCCGGTGGAAGAGATGTTTGCCCGCGTGTGGTCTGAGTCTTCGCTGCCGCCGTCTTTTTCGTTGTCGCCGCCGGCAGACTCTTCCCTCGGCTTCTTGTCTTTACTGGACTGTAATTTTTCTGCACCCAACCCGAACCCTGTGGCAATGGGGAACCCTGATTAGTCTCGTCCTGATAAGTCTCGTCCTCACTGTCCTGGGCATAGTCTTCGGCATATTGCACAGATGGCGGGCTAGAGCTCAGTTCGATAACCTGGCTGCCTTCCGGGACCATGAACTGCGATTCTTCCTTGACCTTCTGAGGTGTCGGTGGTGCCGCAACACGCTTGGCCGTGGGAGATTCCGTCTTTGACACCTCCGTCTTGAGCGAGCGTATTAGAGGACTTCCCTCTTGAGGCCCCGGCTGCGTTGCATTTGGGAACAAACTCCGTAAAGATTTGTTGCGACCAGCTGAACGATCAGACTCCTCCTCACCCTCGTCCAACTTTCGCATCGCCTCTTCGTACTCCACGTCTCCTCTTTCAGGCTTTATAAATCGAGGCACCGACAGCTGTGTGAACTTCATTGGGCTTTGTGTCTGCCTTGCTGTATGGAAGATTTCGTCCAATGAGGGAAATGGACTGCTACTCCTTGGGGAGTCGTTTGTTTTTTGAGGGCTGAGGGTTGCCCTCTGAAGTCTGCCAAACATTCCTGTTTTGATTGAGTCCTCAACTCGTTCCTCTGGCAAATCTTCGAGACCGCTAACAGATGGCGGTTGCCGGCCACTGCGAATACTCCCCGCAGATGAGGGCACCGCCAATAGACCATGGTCAACGGGCACATCGTCCTTTGTAGGAAGTGGTGGTAGATCTGGTGACGGAACAGTGTCCGGAATGACCACGTCCCAGCCCGTCTCGACTGTCGGTACCGGCTCTTCTTCAGTATCTTTTGCATCTTTGGTTCCATCCTCAACCTCGGGTCTCTCCTCCGTATTATCCATTTTACCATCGTCGGAATCGTGAGACAAAGAAACTCGGTCCTGAACAATGGATGCTTGTAAAGTATCCCGTAATTGACGGGAAGGACTGGGAGTAATATCACTCGGTGAATCAGCTGGTCGAATAAAGCTGCTGATAAGGCTGTCGTCTGCGAAAGCCGTAAATTCAAGCCGTGGTTGCGGCTGGCCAGAAGGGATCGAGATTGACTTGTCGGTTCCTGAGGGTTTCCCTGCAGTTTCCTGATCCTTCAAATCGGCCTCCACTTCGGCTCTCACTTTCTGCGTATCTAACTCCTCAGCCATAGTCTCACCAGGATCCGTTCTTGTGCTAACCTTGTTGTCCGTCGTGGAATCTCCGTTCTGAACGGGTTTGGTCTGGTCGGTTGGCGGTGCTGGTTGGACCAGTCTCGGATCCGACATCTCTGTCCAAGAAATATCTCTGCGCCCATCATCCTCCTCATCTTCATCGTCAAGGTTTGGCGTTTCGAACTTTGCATAGATCCTTTGACCCGTGTGCTCATCGTATTCGTTGTCGTTGTCGTCCCTGTCTCTCTTCGCCAGAAGGACGTGCATGTTATTATCCTCACTGATTGAGAGAATGAGCCCTGTCATGGATACCATTTCAGGTTGCCAGTTGGTTGCTTTGGACAGAAGCAACTGCTTCCAGGTAATTACCATACCCGGTTTGGTGTCGGACAGCGCAAGGCTGGGGAGCGTACTGATATCCGATGGCAGTGAAGGGAGATCATCCACGTCTGTGAATTGACTCTCTTCGGGTCGATGTTTGGTTGGTATGTCATCGTAGTTCAACACAATGTCTTCGTCACCACCGATTCCCGTCTCGCCGAGTTCAGGAGACTCTTCTTCGTCACATGCTCCATCGTAGCCGCACTTGGACTTTCGCTTCCTAGGCTTCTTCTGCTTCTTCCTTTGACTGCCGTCGTCCCATTCCTCGTAGCCATTCCACTGGGAATCCTCCTCGTAGTAGCTCTCATCGTTGAAGTTTTGTGAAGCCCTCTTTCGCTTCTTCATAGACCCATATTGTTGCTGAGGGTCCCATCGTTGCACAAATGGGAACGGCGGCTCACTCAACACAACATCATCATGGCAGCATTCAACGGCCCGATACGAGATCATTTTTCGCCATGCCTCCGGGTCTTCGTCCGCTTGTTCCTCTGTTGGCTTGACACCGTTGACCTTGGCTTCGTCGGGTTGAATTCGAGGGTTTTGCAGAACTTTAACATCCTTCATCAAACTGTTGCGAAGTTTATCCTCATCGACCTTCGACTTTGGGTTCTTCAACCCAAGAGCACCAAGGAGAAGTCGCCGCCCAGCTCCCATATCAACCTTATTGCGGCGCTTTGTTGGAACAGGTTCTTCTTCAGTCGGAGCCGTATCTTGGCTTGCCGCAGCCGCTGGTGTTTCCTCTGTTTCAACTTCCACTATCATAGCTCGGGTCCCTGCGGTTGGCGTGTCCTCGGGTAGGTTCGTGACATCTTCGTGCTCGTCACTCACGACGCTTAGAAGGGCCCGTTTTCGTGCTAGAAGCTCGGCTTCCTCGCTTGCAGCCCCATTGACAGATGACTGAGATTGTGTATCCTCCAAGGCCTGCATCGCTCTAAGACGCTTGGCGTCACGTCTCCGTGCATTTCTTTTTTTCGTCCTTGTCAGCCCAGCGCCAGGCGGGTTAAACCCCTCGTCAGGCTTTGAGGTTGGGTCGATAGTTAGACTTTCAGCCGTCGGTTCAAGGACCACAGGTGCCTTTGGTGGCTTTCCTTGAGACTCTCTTTTAGAGGAAATCTCCTCGGGTTCTGACTCGGAATCGGATTCACTCGAGCTGGAATCTGAATCGCTTGAGCTGTCGTTGCTTCCAATAGAATCATTTCTAGCTCCAGAAGCCTCACTAGAATCTGAACTAGAGATTGAATCTGAGTCTGAGTCTGAGTCTGAGTCCGAATCTGAATCTGAATCTGAATCGCTCGAGTCAGAATCTTGGGCGGCCTTTCTCTTCTTAGTGTTTAGCGGTAAAAGCGTTGGAACTGGACCGTCGGAGTCATCACTCGAATCGTCATCTGAATCATCTGAGTCATCGTCATCGTCAGAATCTGAGCTCTTGTCCATGTCCTCGTCTGAGCCGGAATCGGAGTCTGAGTCTGAGTCTGAATCCGAACTACTGCCAGAGCTCGAAGTACCATCGTCCTCATCCGTTTCACCACTCAAAGATCTCAATGCGCCGTCCGGCAACGCGCCAGCTGCACTCAGAAGTGGTTTCTCCTCGTACACCTCTTGTATCAGTGGACGTCTTGAGCCCGTAGCTTCTGCTTGTCCTGGAAGAAGTAATACCTGACTATCAGGATCTTCTTGGTCCGAACTAGACTGGGCAAATGGTGGGATGGCCCCGCATTGCGCAAGAAAATCTTCTATACGAATGGCATCTGGTTCGAATGCCTCATCGTAGCTGACCATCGGCTTGTTGGTTGCGGAAAGGGTCTCGTATGTCTTTCTCGTATCTTTGTTTTGATTCATCACATCTTGTATCGTAGATACGGGTGTCGATGGAAATGCAGTTCGCAGGGCAGTAATCTTGTCAAGCCACGCAACGTCAAATTCACCTGTAGAGGGAGGCGCTTGTGGATATTGGCTGTTGCCTCCTAACAGAACGTTTTCCTGTTCTTTCGCGGGCGCTTGCTCAATCAAGGCATTGTCTTCTTGTAGAAGTCTTAATCCGTCGGCAAGGTCTCCATCTAGCTCGTCCTCATCTTCGTCGCTACTTTCAGAGTCGTCTTCATCTTCTTCATTGATTATAGGCTTTGTGTGGGCATGTCTTGTAGGATGGAAGTCGTTCTCTCCGTCAAGCTCTTCCTCCTCGTCTTCTTCTGGTAGATCAGTGTCCAAGAATCTTGCTCGCAAGCGAACACTGCCTGGTTCGTCTATCACAGGCTGGACAGAATCTTCGAGCAACAATTGTTCTGATTGGTCTTCTTCATCGACATAGGAGCCATCATCTTGGTCGAGTTCTTCTTCGTGTGTGATGCGTGCTCGTTTTCGCGGGGGTAGATCAAGCGCCGGGCGGTCGCGTGGTGTCCTTAACCAGGGCCTACCAAATGCAAGTCCATCGATAAGATGCTTTCCATCGTAGGATATTTGGTGTCGCCCGTTAAGTCTTCGTCGTCTTAAATCATCGGCAGAGAGGGATCTAATTCTGTGCAACTGTCAGCGTGGGAACAAATGTAGAGAAAAGGTGCAGGTCGTACAAAACTTGGTCATCCTCCTTCAAGACTTTGCCGACGGGCTGAAAGTGTAGCAGCTCGAAACTATCGCCCTTGTCATCAGGTAGCTCGACAACATAGTCCTCAAGACCCCAATCGCCACTCTCTAGCGGTATCACCTCGTTAACCAGTGCGAGAAGCTTCGAGACAGTCAAGTCCTCGTTTGCGATGCAGGGCCAGACAAGTTTGACTTCGGGGACAGCATGTCTGCGGACGACAAGACGCAAACGAATAGTCGAGGACATGGTAGCAGCTGTAATTGCCAGATCCTATGATCGCATGGTCATCGATGAAGTGGTAAGATATGAATAACTGAAATTCGTGTCGGGGTGAAAAAGTCTGATTCGGCGCGAACTGAAAGTTGAAGGTGCGATTTTGAAGCGTGAGACGCGCTGGCTGCGAAATAGCTACATAGGCCCATAAATCGTCACTTCAGCGATAGTGCCTGGCCCACTCTTGACTACAACGCTAGAATCAACCACCTCGGAAATGAAAATGTACCAGGTATACAGCATTCGACAAGAAACTTTATCTAATTGCTTTGACAGGGTCGAAGACGCAAGGAAGTATTCAATCTTTTCAATTGATATAATCGCCTTGAATACTCCGTACTTCTTGTTTGTATGCGCTACCAAAAGTGCCACAAGGAAACAGGCTCAGTTCCCATGATGAACTAACAACCTCATGACAAACCCATGATACTCCATAGTTCATGCACCAACATAGGTATACAAACATATGATAGGAAACCAGGTGCAGAGAAAAGACTTATTGGTGTGCGATTTTTGTCTATATATAATTCAACCCCCACCTCCAACGCCGTCAAGATCAATCCCAAAGAACATATTCCAAGTTCATTGATACTCTGGTATATATCATTCACATGTCAGTAGTCTACTGTGGAAGCGCTGCCATATCGAGCATGTGACCCATCTTCTCAATCTATAATTCAGTGTTAGTCAATAGCTCATGAGCAAATGAGTTTCTTGTGCGTCTTGCCTTTGTCTTGAGATATCCTTCCACTTCCTGGCTCCTGAAACCTCCTCGACCTTTCCATGACAGAGGCACCATAGCCACGCGCTCCCTCACCACAACCTCTCTGTTAGGACCCTCAACCGCGCGAATCTTATCAGGGTTGTTGGTCAACAGTCGAACCTCTGGATGTCCAAGGTCCAGCAACATAGCTGTCGCTAGACCATAGCTTCGGGCATCAGCAGGATGCCTCAAGAGCAGATTTGCTTCAACAGTATCGGATCCCAAATCCTGAAGGTTGTACGCCTTGAGCTTCTCGCCAAGACCAATTCCACGACCTTCTTGTCGCAGGTAGATGATGATGCCGCCGGCCTTGTTACCTGGCAGACTCATGAGACGAGCTGCCTCGTCAAGCTGCTCGCCGCAGTCGCATCGTGCTGACCATGCTGTCTCACCTGTGTAACACTCGGAATGAATCCTCACCAGAGGAGGCTGGTCCGACTGCTGTGGTGGCTGTTCCTGTTGCTCTTGAGGGGTCGCCGATCCGATACCACTGGTTGTGCGACCGGGGAACAACCTGCCTGTGTATGCGCCGCGCACCATGCGGTCCATCTCCGTTTCGCCCTCCCGAACAGCATCTAGACTCTTGCTCCGAATATTGTTACCAAACACAATGGCAAGGTGTTCCTTGTTATCCACATTATTGGTGTAAAGGTGCAAGAACATCTCTGTACCTGCTACTGTGGGAATACGGGCACGAACGATGCACTCAACCTCCGGAAGAGTCTGGAGGAGCTTGGGTTTCTTTGATCCGCATCCTCCGGAGGGGATCGAGCTATCGACAGGAACACCGCGGAGGCCAGCCGTAGACGGTGTAGAAGTTCCAGGCGTAGAGGGAGGTGTGAAGGAGGGCGAGAGCAGTGATGGCGGAGGTTCTTGGCCGATCGGGGTTTCGGGATCGGGGTGGGCGGAGACGGAGGCGGAGGCGGAGGCGGGAGTGGATGAAGCGGGGGAGAGCGATAATGTGTCTATGGACTGTTCGAGAGCCTGGCCAAGAATTTGTCTGTGTGATGTCGATGCATCTGCGGCCTCGGTCTTGGGGGAATAGAAAGATGGCAGAGCTGATCCGGGGCCCGCCGGCGAGCCTGTCATGGTATCAGACGGCATGTTCTGGCTTGAGGCGGGCAATGACGGCGCCGCGATCGGGTTTTTGGGAGGTTCGGGTTCAGGTTCAAGTGTCGCAAACTCGGGGCGAGGGTCGCTAAATGCGCATCGAGTGGTGGGATGTATATTAGCGGTTTCAGAGAGCGGGATGGTGTGATTGGTATACAGAAAGATCTTGTGTATGTAAAAGCAATGGTTTGAGTCGCGCAATTGTCGTATGGCGATGGTTTGCGGAACCATATAGAATGGTGGGGTTAGGTTGCTTGAATTCAAGGGTACATACTTACAAAAATGGGGTCGTTTCATTAGTCATCTGCTTCTACGACATTTCCATCGCGCGCGCTCGGGCAAGACAAGACATGGTCTTCCGCGGGGTTGGACCCTTGAATTGGAATTCATCCGCCGGTTGATGATTGAATTATCCCATGTCAGCAAGCAATAACAACAGGTTATTTTGTTATTAAAAAATAATATACTATTTCACAGGACATATTCGCAATTTCCAGTATACTCATTATTTCACTGCTCTGGCATATCGGCCGTTGTGGACGGGACACGCCTGCTACAGAACCTCGGCGAAAGCGGCCGAGGCCGGCGAGTGGGTCGCCGTTGACGGGAGAGTTTCTCTCTGTCAGCATTTCCAATCCGCCAATAGTTCTGAGTCAGTAACCGAAAATGCGGATATTCATCCGCTTCCATGTGAAAAATGCCGTACAGCTGTCGGGTAGGAGAATTCCACTGGATATACGGATATGATGAGTAGTATGTATGTCATTGCAGGTTGGTATCTGCTCTATGACGTCTTTTCCGAGTTCCACATATGATGTTTATTTCGCATGGTTGTTGATTGCACTCAAACTTGTTGTTTATACTTGAAGCTATTCGCACAATAGACCACTTTAAAATCGTAGTTGCAAGATACGGACAATTTCTTTGAGGACTATACAAACCAATCACAGAAAAATGTCATGCCAATTTTCAGGAACTCACCACTGACAAGAAACCAGTGGTTGATCCAGATATGTCGTTCTGAGGCCTGGAATGCAAATAACCTTAGGGTAAGCCAACTCTCGGATAAACCCCTGCCAAGATCACCACCGTTTACCAAGAGTATAACGGTTTACTTACCGTTTTTCACATAATGGCCTCATTCCAAACGACATGCGTTTACGAGACCTGAATGAACCCCTCATCCAACCAACATTGCACTCCCTCACACTCATGGTCAGGTCCAGACACTTTATGGCCTGCCATCAAAGAAGGGATGAAATGCTGAAACGCCGTCATCTCAGCTAATGCAGGTCCAGAGTCGTCGCCTAACCGCCGTAGCAGCACGCTCAGCTGTCACTCTCAAGAAAAAGGAGATACAGTGGCTCGGTTTCTTTGTTCGTTTCCCCTGTTTCAAACTCTCACCAGGGCTGCGACACGTAGCTGACCCCAGATCTTATGATCGCTGATAGGGCTGGCGTTACTTCCCGTGCGGTACACAAACTCACCCCTGGCCTAATAAACTAACTCTTCAGCAGCTGAAGCCCTCAAGTGGTGTGGTGTGCTTGCTAAGTTTAATGACAGGACCGCCTGAACTTGGCTATTGAAAGGACATACATGCAGCTGCAGAGCCAGCAAAGCAGCACTGCAGCAGGGAGTCGATCTCAATGAGAGAAATATGCCGTTGGGGTTTTCGACCTTTGACATCCCTGTCAGTTCGACTGCGCCTTGACGATCCTTTTTCACGTGGCTTGCTATCTCCACTGGCTAAAGCTGGCCCTACGCGCCTTGGAAGAACAGCTTAAGTTCATACTGTACAATATTCAAGGATGAAGCAACAAAGAGTTACAAGGATAAGGCATGAGCTGTAGGAACTAAAACCTAGCTTACAGGGCTGTGAAAAAAGGCCTCAGAAGAGGAGAGGGAGGGCAAAGCAAGGGCTGAGGGGGCTGGAAGATCGAGGGGTATAAGCCACACCACGTCAAGGGGTCATTGAAAGGCCTCCAAGTCGTAAAGACAGAAAAACTGACTTCCTTGGAGGCTTTTCTGAATACGATTGGGTTATTCAAGATCTCTATGAATATCAGTTGGGGAAAGAATTAGATGCAATTAAAGCCACACGATGCGGTTGAGAAATTTACTTCGAGCTGCATAAGGCACCTTGTCATAGATCTACAGAGTATGCAGCCACCCATCCAGCCTCGAGACTTTAAGTGCTGTGACATAAGAGGCAGACTGTGATAAATTGCAAGGACACAGACAAAAGCAAGTCCTGCAATCCTTCAATTTGAGGCCAGTCGAGTAATTAAGCATGTCTCATGCTGCTAAGCGCCGAAACTGTCACCGCATAATAGTCACACAACGAATGATTTGGCAAATGTGACATCTCAAGTATGGACAAGGTGGTAATGTATTGACCTTTCATCAAATATGTACATGAGAAGTGAATGTATGTAAGAGCAAAAACAGATCTCTTTTCCTCCTTGTATCCTGTGTATCATTCCTGAGGTTTTCATATCATTCGTAGCGACTGATACGCCCCCTGCATCTATCTGCTAGGGCGGCGATTTTCTATTGTGATCATCATGGCATGTAAGACATAAGACATGCTCTAGACATCTACTGGGCGGCGACCTTCTTGCCGGAGCCGTAGGCAATGTTCTCGACCTTGAGGTTGAGATCCTTGACAGCGCCGAGACCACTGGGGCACTCGGGCTGGTTGCTGACAGCAAGGTTGAGGTGGCACTTCTCATTGACGCCGTGCTTGCAGACGGGGTCGTTGATGTTGTAGAGCTCGTAGTTCTGGGCGACCCAGCTCTTGGGCTCGCTCAGGCACGAGGCGACGTAGCCCATCGAGTTGGCGGCAGCGAGGGGCAGCTTGCCGTTGTCCATGATGTCCTTGCACTTGGAGGCGTGGACGTACTCGTAGTCCATGGCAATGCCGCCGCCCTGCTGGGGGTCCTTGGTGGCAGACGAGCCGAAGCCGAGGTAGTTCCAGGCATCGTAGGAGATGTCGTGAGCACCACCGGACGAGTCGATCTTGAGGAGATAGACGGAGCGGCCCTCGTTGGAGACCTTGACGCAGATGTTGTTGCAGTCAACGGAACCGGGCCAGTAGGCAACACGGTTGGTGTTGATCTTGCAGCCGAGAACTCCAATGCTGCTGGAGTACTGGTCGTGGGGGGTGATGCTGGCAGAGCCTGAGTTGCCTCGGGGGAGAGGGCCGGCAGAGACCAGGGCAGCAGAAGCAGCGAGGATGGTGGTGAACTTGGCAAACATTTTGGCGGTGTTGTTGTAAGAAGAAGTCTTTCAAAAACGTTTATATACTTTTGTGTTTTGGAGACTGGCTCAACTTGGGTAATATCTCAACGCACGGCGGAGAGAAGTAATGAATGGGCAGGTGAGTAAGGACTGATCTCAGATCTAGGTCTGGAACGACGGCCAGCCGAGTGAATGACGAAGAAGATTTGGAAAAGGAAGGAATCTCACAAGAGAGTGTGTCTGTGGTGAAGCAGAAGAAAGAGGCTGTATTGGGGGTGGATGTGATGGACTTTATATACATGAGAATGAGATGAGCGGGAGGCATCTCCACAGCACAACGTCCACAGAGGCAAGGCATACATTAGATCTCAGCTAACTAGTTAGTTACTCGGGGGATCAAACTCTTGCATGGGCAGGGTGTGTGCGTGTGTCTCCCAGACTAGACAAAGGCTGCGTGTATGTACGTACATGCCCCGAGACGAAACCGCTTAGACGTGGGCGAGAAAGTGAGCGACCTTGGGAGTTGATGGGGAGTGGGAACTCGGGTGTCAGCAGAAGACCCATCAGTCCCCAGAGTTGAGTCAAGAGCCATTGAGAGAAGCGGCCATGATTCGCGAAGCTGGACTATGGGGCATGTCACTCACTAAGACGGTGTTTGCTTTGCTAGGAGTTGTCTCCCTGGGACCAGACCCGCTCGGCTGACGAGAGGACGTACCACTTGTCAAAAGATGTAATGAGGTGTGGTAGACCCAAGGCCAGCCAGTCCTTTTGCTGGCATTCCTTCGGGGAGGAAATGTCTCAGGCTACTGTAGAAGAGTATTGGTTGGTGGTGGTGTTGAGGCACGGTGCGTTAGTCAGGGACCCGGCACGGCGGCAGACGCACGCACTCAAAGAGCCAAGAGCTAGGATCCATGATGAGGTGTCGGGCCTTGGACGCTGACTGGTGTTGTGCCTGGCACGATGCCACGCTGTACCTGAGCCGTGCGGCCATTCCTTGTCTTGTTCCTGAGCAGCACATGTCTGTGCATCGGATCGGAATGAATGTTTCTGGTTTCAAGAGCCTCAGATCAGGAGTCTTTTTTCTGATCGATCTGTCGACTCTGTTCTTTGAGTCGAGCCATGTCGTGTCGTGTGAGTGGGTTGATAGTCGCGCACTCCGTTTCTCTACCAGGAATATTCCAGACGGAGCACAAAACGGAGCGAAAACTCTGCAGGCACGCCACCATCGAGAGTCTAAGTCTGAATGGATGCCTGAATTCTCAATGTCTGCCTGACAGCTCACTCAATTGTAGTGTAGGTAAAGCGCTTTACACTGTGACTGTGTGAGAGTGATACTGTACATACGGATGCAGGCACCGTCAAAAATGGTCGCGCTACACAGCAGAACCAAGAAAGTGCCAAATGCCTCAG
The DNA here is from genome assembly GCA_013623715.1 of Fusarium verrucosum. Taxonomy (NCBI): domain Eukaryota; kingdom Fungi; phylum Ascomycota; class Sordariomycetes; order Hypocreales; family Nectriaceae; genus Fusarium; species Fusarium verrucosum. The sequence continues at coordinate 17,722 of JABFFJ010000186.1, forward strand.
GTTTTGACGCTGTGAGACTGTGGATCAGATGAATTCATCCAACCAAACAGCAGAGACCACAATCTAGGACTTTTCCAAAGGATTCCGCACAAATAAAGAAAAAAAAAGACTTCAGTCACAATCTTGAGCGGGTATTGGTAGAATCGTGATGCCAAGCATAAACGCCATAGCGGCACACAGCGGGAAGCCGATAAGCTTGTTTCAATATTTGTGTTTGTGGAGGAATATTGCTCCGTGATGAAACCAATCAATATATCTGGGCATCTATTGACGGGAGACTGCTTGTCAGTTGAGATGGAGGGATTCACAAGAGTCCAGCTCAACATCAATATCACTAAACATTGCATCTTGGCCACGCCACGTCACAGTAAGACAAGGCAATTCGACCCGGTCTTGTACTGTACCTTGAGTTAAGTTAGAATGAGGGTATAATTATCACTTCCATTGTTAACCGCTTTCCAAGGCATGCCTGCATTCGTCATCTTGGTATTATTCCTGCAATTCTTGTCTATCCGATTGGTCAAACCACTCAGCCAAGGCTTCTTTGTCGCTCCTCTGCGCTCTTTTCTCTCCCATCTTTCATACTGTGCACAACCTTTTCCCACAAATTTCCACCAAAACTGTCCCTCGTCCTTGTGGGTTTTCTCTCGATGGGGGCTAGAAATCAAGGTTTTCAGAGAAGCACTTTACTTTTAGTGGCCTTCGAGATCTCCGGGCTTTTTCGCGGTCCTAAGAACCTGCAAACCCACTCACACTGCTGCACCTACACAAATTCAGAAAAACTAGAGCTGAAAACTCTTTGCTTTACTTCTATTGGTTCGACAACTCAGTGGCTGAAGCATGTAGAGCGGACCCGAGACCCTTTCAAGACTTTGACCGCGGGAGGCACCACCACCACATGGCTTTTTGACACTGACAGTTTCTGTCGACTTTGACTTTGTTATTGACTCAAAGAAAAAACAAGCCTCTGATTCAACGTCTGAAACTCTGCGGCTTTGTTGACCAGAATAGATCATGTATCCGAGTGCTGACACGGCACTCACTTCACACCATCACACTGCCAGTGCCGTGAATGACATGCCCTCCTACACCTTCTTTCACCTCTTCCGTTTTTCTTGGTGCCTTTCTAGAAAGTGAATCTTGGTTGAGATAGAGTTCAAACGCTCACCAGCCACACTAGCTCCCAAGACCAGACCGCCGTTCCTGGCCGATTCATACGTAGATAGTCAGATTCTTCCGTTATGTACGCCTCGCAGACCGTCACAGGCGCCGTCCAAAGCGCCGTCCGATACGCCATCACAACACTATGTTAGGCTATAAACGGTTGCAATACCCGTTCAATGATACAAACTTCACGGTCTATTCTCCACACGGCCTTCTCAACAGACGCTGGATAACTTCGAGTCAGTCTTGGCCTTTTGACCTAGACTTCGGGGAATCTTCTGATTCGATCGATGAGGGTTTTACATAGTGGCTACAAACATCAAAGAGTGGAGTCTCAACACATTGTCTACCTTGTAGGATCTTTTGACCGAAGATGATGTTAGTTTCTTGGTCCTCAGACCGGCTGCACTGACATTCCTTCTTCATGCACGTCAGACGATTCATGGTAAGCTGAGTTCTCCGACAATCTAGAATGTTGCGGTTCCGATAACGCAGAGATGGAGACCCTGGGATGTCGATTTGGGTATCTCACGCATGTCCATCTGTATCCTTCATCCATGATCCATCCACCGAGCTATCACATTCATGAGTCTTTCTCTTCAACAGGTGGGGCCATACTTGTCGAACTTATGACTTTGAAACAATTATTGATTCAATACGGGATAATGTAGAAATTGGCCCATACTCGTATCTTTATTGACACCGGTATTTGAAGGGCCGTTCCGAAGCACGCACAGGGAACTCCTGTATATCAGCCCCGCTGGTGATTGTCTGGGGAAATGCGAACTATTGATCTCGTATGCAAGCCTGGCAGTTCACTGTGGACCACAGCCAGATCGGCTCTCTAACATGGTGATCGTGCATGAGTGCGATTGTTTTCCTGGTTGTCCTCCAGATAACAACCACTCCGCAATCGGCGTTGTTGCTAACTTGTGAGGGTGTGAAGATAGGTCTTGTGATCCTTTCGCGTGTCCTGGGAAAGATTTTACTCGCTCGAGTTGCGAGTGTGTGCACTTATTGTTGAACTAGATGGACGACTGGCAAATCGATCGTTCGATCCTCAACCTCGAAGCCATCCTAATGGTAGTTATGGTCTTCCGTAGTTTGCTTTTCTAGAGCCTGATGTTTGTCATTTGTGACTATCTCTGTCACTGTATTATAGTTGTTGTTAGGACACAGAGACGTGGAAGATACTTGTTGGTGATATGCTTTTGTTAGTGCTGTCAATCAAATCGATGGTTTACTAAGCAAACAGAACTTCGACAGCCAATTAAACGGCCAACCTCTCAGATTTTGGAAACCGGGTACGAAAAGACAAGATTAGGAGATATTACAAGACATATTGACCCCAAGTAGCCAAAAAGGTACTTGCCTTGGGAATGATAGAGCTTTTATCATAGAATGAAGAAAAAAAGGAATCCATACAGGGTAGATGTCAAGGTGAGAGTTAAGGTAAGTTCAGTGGAGCCCCACCAGGTTCGGTGAGTTCGCGGAGCTGCCGCGATAAGATAAGCCAAAATTTTGATTTTTTTCGAGACTCTCCAGCTTCTTCAACCATTCGACCGCGATAGCTCGCAACAGCCCAGTCCACGCAACAATGGCGCCAATCGACCACGCCGCCGCCAAGGCTGAAAAGAAGCTGAAGAAGGAGAAAAAGCGAGCCCGAGAAGAAGATGCAGCGGGCGACACCGAGCGAAAGCATAAAAAGACAAAGAGTCTCGCTGTAGAGGCTCCCGCGACCGGCAGCGACTCCAAGGCCGAGAAGAAAAAGAAGAAGAGTAAGAAGGACAAGCACGCCGAAGATGCTGTCGCGCAATCAGAGAGCGAGGCTCCTGCGGTAGAGGAGTCTAAGCCGGAGAAGAAGCATAAGAAGAAGAAGAAGCATCACGATGCGGAAGTTGCAGCAACAGAGGAAGCCGACACCCCAGCTGTAGCAGACGGCGAGAAGAAAAAGAAGAGCAAGAAGAAGCACAAGGATACCGAAGCCACAGATAAAACCGAAAAGTCCAAGAAGGAAGAGACCGCTGTCGAGCCTGAGGAAGATGCTGCACCCGCCGACTCTGATGCCATGGACATTGACATGGCCCCTCCCGCCAAACCTTCAAAGTCTAGTAACAACATCTACCAACCGCCCGATATTCCCGCAAACCCCCAATTCCCCTTCTTCACCCAGACCGTGTCGCTCTACGAGCCTCTCTTTCCCATCGGTTGGGCACAGCCAGTTACGAGCTGCCAGTACCAACACCTGCAACATCTCCAGAACAAGTACGTGCCCTCGCTGCGCGGTGTTCTCCTCGACTACAAGAACGTCGCTTTCGGCGAACGTCCTGGACGAAATGGCGCTGCGATGAATGACGAGACGCCAACGACCGCCATGGCCAAGGGCGAGGCTGCTGTTGGCTTTGGTTGGATTACTGCCGATGTTGATCTTTTTGTGCCGAGTCGCGGTGCTTGGATGGAAGGCAGTGTTAATTTGCAAACTGAAGGACACATTGGTGTCGTCTGCTTTGGAAAGTTCAACGCTTCTATTGAGGCTCGTCGACTTCCTCCCGACTGGAAGTGGATCCCCAATGAATCAGAAGAGGCTCAGGGTTTCGAAGAGACCGCCTCAGTCATCACCTCCGACGACCACGGTGTAGTTCGCCAAATTCACAGCACCGGTTTCTGGGCCGATGGCAACGGTGACAAGGTCAAGGGCAAGATTCGCTTCCGGATACGCAACTTTGACGTTGGCACCAGCGGCGAGACCAGCTATCTCAGCTTGGAGGGCACGATGCTGGATAAGGCGGGTGAGAAGACGGTTGTGGCTGAGGAGGCAGAGACCGCCAGGATGCGAAAGGGCAAGAAGGGCGGCCAGAGGGTTCACAGGAGACGCATCCCCGAGTTTAGCATGACTCGTTTCACTGCTGACGAGGAACAGACACAGGAAAACGAGGAGGAGAAGCGCGAGGCGTTGGCGCTGCCTGAGGATCTATAAAAGCAAACCAAAGTAAAGCATGGGACTATAGGGAGCCAGGAGTTGTGTGATACCTCGATTTAATGATGAATACTGTTGTTACTAAAGAAAGCCCAAGGCGCTGCGCTAATGCTAAAAGACCGCTGCCTTTGTCGTTACCAAGGGTCATACCGTATCCTGCCCAGTACTTATATACAATAACGACCATCCCAAACGCCGAATCCCAAGATACGTGATACATACTAGACCGTCATGCGGCAGCCTTGACCATAGGCTCCCATGGCCGAGCCAAGTTCCACAGATATACTTCCCCGACGGGCTCTTCGCCCAGCGCCTTGACGAGGATGTGCTGAAAAAGAGGGACACTAGAGAATAACGGCGCAACTGGAGTGACTGATACTCGATCCCACCCAACAGAAAGTCCCTCGGACCATGAAGGCTGTCGCACGAAATCCTCAACCTTGTCATGGTATGCATTCCAGTCCGCAGAGTGATCATTCACAACAACCTGGAATCTCACGCCCTGAATATCAACCGTGATACGCTGCACCATACTCGGAAACCCATGCTCAGCACCCGAGCTCAAAATCCACGTATAATCAGTCTGGTCGCCATTGCTTTCCCAATCATACCAAACTTGGGTTCCCGCTTCAGAATAGTCATTAAGAACAAGACGGCCCTCGGCATCGAAGCTCAGTTCACAATGTCGCGAGTCAATGCCGGGTAGCGATGGGAGGACGACATCGCAAGTAGATGGGTCAGAGCCCAGAACGAATGAGCCTGGGCGCTTGGGGGGTGAGTCGAAGGAGAGCTTGATGGCACGGGTGGGACGGCTACCGAGGAGGTTTGGCAGACGCGAGAGCAGGGCTGAGGATGATGTTGTTTGGACGGCACGAGAGATGTTGGAGGGGAGATGGGTTGTTTTGTCGGCGAGACTGTTTCGTGCCGTGGGGACCAGCCAGGCGATGATGTCGGACATGATGATAATTATAAAAGACTGGAGGTTGTTGAGAGAGTGTGTGTTGAATTGAGTTGGAGTGAAGGGATATAGTGAGTCGATGAGTGATAGTGAGTTGATGATGGTATAAGTGTCGTAGTATGACAAAGGCTCAAACGAGAGAAGCCAAATAAATATTTAAGGGTTATTTGAATAGGTCAATTCAGTTGTAACAGGATTTGAAAGAAGAAAGCACGCTGAAAAAGAAGACTGTCGATTTCATCATCTGTTGTGTTGGCTCACCGATTTATATCCAAGTCAAATCATCAACACTTCACCCATTCCCGTTGCGCCGACAACCACTGGTCAGCAACGCACCGCGCCGAACGCGTCACGTAAACCATGAGAAATCCAAGTAGAGAACTGTTCGAAAACACTTGTTGCATCGTGCTAGGCTCATCTCTGCTGTCGTGTCTGAGCGTGGGTGCACGAGAGCCAATCAAATTTGGTGGAGTTGCGATGTGAAGGACTATGAGCCACTGAACTACAGCATTAATAAAATGCCTGAAATGGACGAGATGGAGGGCATCGGTGCTCGATTTGATGCGTTGTTTTGGATGTGGTGGGTTTGGATCTGCTTAATCGTCGTCGTCGTGGTTGGACCCTGCATGCATTTCACTGACTCATACAATGTTTTGTTTCGTGGACTATGCTACTCAGATCTTATTCTAATACATCTTTGGCAGTGACAGGAAACATATGATAGATTCGAAACGTGGCATTGTGTCTCGACAAGACGTAACATGTTCCATACAAATCAGGGAATCATCTATTTACTGAGCGTCAATTATTCGACAGGAGTTGCTAACGAGTGATGCAGAAGGAATCAGGTGGCAATATTGAGGCCAAATGTGGCGAAGTCGTCCTTTCTTGGTTACTGACTATGCTTAGAGATGTCTGAGGCATGATTTACGACTACTACTTGTTGAGTACCGCGATAACCGCTTGGTCGACAGCTCCTGGAGTACAGTGAGCAGAAGGCATAAGTATTATGTCCAAGGAAGCAAGTTAATGAATACATGTCCTTGTTCGGTATCTCGAGAGACGGGCAACTCCTTGATTTTGGCCTCAAGCTCTCTTCCGCGGGTGCCTAGTCGACACTTGACTCCCGTTCACTCAACACAGCAACTGTTTGGATTCTTATTTCGAGAAAGAGATAAACAGGGAAATGCATTTATATAGTCAGGTTTTCGTGAATACCGATTTCCTCTGGCTCTATCGAGTACGTAGTGAGTTCTATTAACCAGTCCAAGTGGACCGTTCCCGAAGTGGAGGAGCAAAGTGATTACTATATGGATTGTCTGTCAGTATTGAGTAATAATAGGGGGCTGACTGTAGAATTTTAACTTGGAACCCAGCTGTATCTCTCAATGAATATATCTTCAAAAGGTATGGCCAAAGGACTCAATAACTTCCTTCGCCTCGACATGGACGACGATGCCATCTTACACGGGCCCGCGGTCACAATTCCTCTATGAGGATAGCCGATAAGATAACCATTGATGACAGAGGCAGGGCCCAGAAGATGCTGCCAAAGAGAACCTATGCCATAATCTACCCAAGGTACCTAAATTATTAAGTTTCTGGGATATCATGGGCCTAGATTACCTACTTGTCTAGGTAGGTAAAGCACTTCTTCTATCTTAGGAAAAGTAGCATGCTTCTTAGCTATAGTACTATGATCTTTAGCAAGCTACCCAGGCAATAATCCTTTGGCCCTGCCTCTGTAAAAGATAATTATCTCAATGCAACTATACTATCATATCCGTAGACCGTTCATTATTGCCGAATGCAAGGAGTTGGTTAGCTTCCTCGGGGTCCCCACCAGATCGACGCGGGGTTGTTAGTCGTATAGTGAGAAACGCTAACAAACACTAACATTACGCCATCAGGTTGTCAAACAACACCATACACACGGATCAAGTCACACAAGGTGGATTGTGTCATTTCTGAGAAAAGTCCTCTTGTACAGATTCTGATTTAAAGTTATGAGATATATACACCATTTGTTAGAAAATACGTGAAGTGTATCCCCTGAATGTATTAACTGGACGCTCGTATAAGTACAGTTCCAAAGCACTTACACCGAACCGCGCAGTCGACATTAACAGAGTTCCTTGTTTCTTTCCTTGATCTACCTCAATCAGGATGCGTCATTTAGGTTGGATAAATCCGGCGATTTTAGCCAGTTCGGTGATTGCTCAGCATGCAGACGCATCATTCAACTATGGACAAGAAGACCAGATCATCATGTCGAGTAACGGCACTAGGGGAAAGAAGAATATTGTTTTCATCCTCACTGATGATCAAGACGCTATTCTCGATTCTGTCTCATATATGCCGAAACTCAGAGAGCATATCGTTGATAAAGGCACCTCGTTCGTCAACCACTTCACCACCACGGCTATCTGCTGTCCATCCCGTGTTTCCCTCTGGACAGGCTCACAACCTCATAATACCAATGTCACGGATGTAAATCCGCCATATGGTAAGTTAAAAGTCTGAAGTGATACTCATAAAATATTCTGATCGAACGGGTAGGTGGTTTTCCCAAATTTGTCTCCCAGGGCCTCAACGACAACTATTTGCCTGTATGGCTCCAGCAGGCTGGCTACAAAACATATTACACCGGCAAGCTATTCAACGCTCACACCATCAACAACTACAACTCTCCATACCCTGCAGGATGGACAGGAACCAACTTTCTGCTCGATCCGGGTACATATGACTACCTGAATCCCATCTATCAGCGAAACCAAGAGGCCCCAGTTCACCACAAAGGAGAGCATACTTCAGACTTGATCAACAAGTATGCACATGAGCTCCTGAAGGAAGCGATTGATTCCGAGAATCCCTTTTTCGTCGGTATAGCGCCTATTGCGCCGCACTCGAATATTAATATCGATAGAAAGCCTGGGACCTTCATGACTATCCCTATTCCTCTCGAGAGACACTCCCATCTCTTTGAAGGGGCCAAGGTCCCACGGACAGATAACTTCAACCCAGACTCGGTATGTATTCCTAAGTTTCATTACAAAACAAATGCTCACAGAATTCTTAGCCTAGTGGTGTGAATTGGATCCACAAGCTCTCCCAGCTCAGCGCATCAGATGTCTCATACATTGATGACTACTATCGCGCTCGTCTTCAAGCTCTTCAAAGCGTTGATGAGCTCGTAGAGCAGGTGGCCAAACAGCTAGAAGAAGCTGGTCTACTCGACGAAACTTATATCGTCTACAGCTCCGACAATGGATTCCATATGGGCCAGCACCGACTACCCCCTGGCAAGGAGTGTGGCTTTGATGAAGACATCCGCGTGCCCCTTTTCATCAGAGGACCAGGTGTATCCGCTGGGTCCGTAGAGAAGGCCGTGACCACGCACATTGACCTCGCCCCTACGCTGCTCAAGCTCGCAGGAGTCGAGCTCAGGGAGGATTTTGACGGAACTCCTATTCCGGTGCTGCCTGACCAAGGAAAGAAGCGCCATGAGCATGTTGCTATTGAGTTCTGGGGTATTGCCATTGCTGAAGGCGAGACTGGCGGTTTTGGTGAGTTTAAATGATTCGAGTTCTGGGTTCAAGTTGCTGATGGGATACTCCAGATGGAAAGGGCCAGTTGACTGTGCCGAATAATACATACAAGGGCGTGAGAATAGTGCATGAGGACTACGATCTTTACTATTCAGCTTGGTGTAACAATGAGCACGAGCTCTACAATCTCAAGGTGCGTCCCAATTCTTGTTGACCAGCTTGATGCTCACCTCTTTTAGACGGATCCAGGACAGATGAACAACCTCTTCCCTCGGGGCGATGAAGCGACTGCCAGTACGAAACTCCTGGGAGCCACTATCCAACAGGTGATAAACCGACTGGATGCTCTGATGCTTGTGCTGAAGTCTTGCAAAGGCGAGACATGCACTGAGCCATGGAAGACCCTTCATCCGGAAGGCGGCGTGGCAAGCTTGAAGGATGCCCTCGAGAAAAAGTTCAATGTCTTTTACCAGGAACAGGTGAAAGTTAGGTTCGATCGTTGTGAGGATGGATACTTGATCGACGCTGAAGGGCCGCAGGTCGGATATGAATATCGGGAGGGTCTTGAGTGGCATCATTGGACCTGAGGGGCTACTCTGCCTGATCCTTTGGGTAGTTTAGGATACAATAAGCCTACATTACCTACCCATTAAATTACTGACTTTAGGATCTTTACCCAAGTAAAGTAAGTACTTCGTGGAGTACCAGGATAAGTCCTTGTGATGTGCTTGAACCTCGCCAGATTTGGCCATGTGCTGATGTTGAGTTCTTCTTACGTGATGCTGCACGACTCACAGTCTTGAACCCTTGGTTAACAAAGCCAAGCAGCGAGCAGCTAAAGCAGTTGGCTTGGCCCTTATTGTGCAAGGTCATTCATTATGCGAACTGGAAGTCAAAGTGCTGCGAGAGCTCATTTGGCGATTGGTGATGCCCTGATCAAGCAAAGATGGTAGCCGGAGCCTATGAGTATGTGATAGGAAGATGTGAAATTCGAAAGAAGAATTTAAGATCTGAATAATTAATCATCTTCTGTAACATGTAGATGGAAGTCCGGCGGGTAGTGATCCGGCCCCACCATGCTTCGGCCTGGATGAGGATGAGGTTGTCATCATCTCAGACTCACAACGAAGCAGAGGAGAAGTTATGTACAATAACGATGAAATAAGAGATCAATTTGCAATTCTAAAGGGCATTACTATTTATTGAAGGCAGTAAACGAAATTTGGTGATATCAATTGGGCGTGGTAATTCATGAGCGTTCATTGGATAGAAATCGATTTGTGCCGGAAATACGAGGCACGAACAATTGATCATACTGCCGACCTTGAACCGGAAGGTATCTCACGACAAGTAAAGTAGCTCTGCTAATCCACGACAACCTCGCATTTCACAGTCCAATTGAACCCGCAACCATGGCTTCAGGCGCAATCACCGAACCGCGGCGTACGTACCGACCCGACAAACGATCTCCAGCGATTATTTCCCCATCGAATCCGAACATCGACCGCTGACGTACTGAACAGAAGCGACCCGCGAGGAGATGCGCGATGCCAAACTCCCTCTGGCCTACCGAGACAGCTGCGCACACCTTTTGATTCCTCTCAACAAGTGCCGACGGGAGACGTGGTATGCCCCCTGGAAGTGCACGGTAAGTCACCTACCTTTTTCCAGAGTCCGGTCCAAGCAAGCCCAAGTCCGCAGCCGCTACACCGAACGAGCCCAGCCCAGCCAAGCCAAGCTCACCCGATCATTACCGGAATATCAATATCAATAAAACATCATGCTTACGCTAGAGGGGATGACTAGGATGAGAGACACAGCTACGAGAAGTGCCAGTACGTCGAGTTCAAGAAGCGAGTCGCCAAGATGGACGAGTTGAGGGAGTCAAAGGGTGGTGCACGAAGCAACTAGAGGTCGAATTCAAATTCCCGGGTATAGGACCGGGCCGGAACTGTACATTTACAAACAGGACAAGCCAACGTGCTTGACAAGAAAACCGGAATAGAAAGAGGAATTCCACCTAAATGAAACGCAAGCAACAAGAGGAGGGGACAGAAGACAAATTGTGAAATGATGGCGGAGCTGCCATGGCGTGAACGACTGGGTTTGATACAATCGATGGGCTAATGGAAATAGGCAAGCGACGAGGTTCGGGCAGAGCCTCATGAGATGTTTGAGCCGCGCACCTCCACGGCGTAGGACAAGGCCAACCACAGGCCACGATGCGAGTATTTGGGATGGAATGGACCGGGAAAGAGTGGACTCGCCGGGACAGAACAGTGGGACTTGGGAGTTGAATATGTCAGGAACAAGAGCACGACTTACAATGTCGCAAGCAGACGGGTTCATCGTGGCGGACAGGACCCTGTCTGTACCGGCAAAAGACGACAAATACGCCGACATGGTGCTGTGCGGGCTCGAGGGGGGAAATTATATAACGAGCCCATGAGCCACCGGAGATTTGGGAGGCTGAGATGAGACAACAGGCGAGTTGAATCGTGGTGTTTTCGCACGATTCATATCGCCTCTATTATCTGGATATCATCATCCTTTTTTATTCCCTCAGGACGACGATCATCTCATCGGCAGTTGGCTTCCGCAGAGCCTCAACACCAAAACATGATCTATCGCCATGGCCTTGTCTTATCCAGCCTGAGCCTTGACCACGAAAGCATCGCGATAAGATACGGCTGATAACGATGACATGCTCGATGATCAATTGAGCTCGGAATGCCTCGGCTCAGGCTTGAAAGAAGACATAAGGAAAGTTTACCTGATCTCCTTTTTCACATCTTGCACGCGATAGGCAGATGAGTCGTGGAGCATTGCAAGTGGTATGGTCCCAGCGGATCACGAGTCAGAAGAATTATCAGATCATCAGCCTCACAGTCCGGTGCAGTGCACCTCAGAGCGGCTCAGGCCCTGAAAAGAGCCGCATGCAGGCGGTTCTAGCAAGGTTTTACGCTATGCAAGGTCTCACCCACCCCAAATTCAGGCAGTCAGCGGGTGGAACCACCGCCGTCAACGTGATTTCTCGAGATGAGATCCACTAGCGGTCCATCAAGATTCAGGTCATCACCATCACCGGGCATTGAAAACCTTGTGGTCAACGACGATCCACTACCGACCGGTTTGCCTCGGGATATCACACATCACTATCATCGACCGGCCCGGTCGTCTCTTGCTTGCGGTTGCGCTGTGGATATATATCCCAGGTCCGTGTCTTGGATTTACATACTGCCAAGACAACTACTACGGAGTCTCCGGTGATCATTCAACACCTCACAGCAACACAATTGGATCAACTCATTTACGTGGAACCACTATTTGATTTCTCTTATATAACAGTTTCTAGCAAACTGTGAGTGAAATAACATGACACACGCATACAGGGATAGCAGGATTCAGGAGACGAACGCCAACGTAATGCTCTTACAAAGAGTGAAAGAAGATTCCTGCTGTCTGGGCTAAACGACGAAAAAATAACTGGAGACTTTACTTCATACACGACACGAGACCTGCTCAAAAGAGGGCATTGCTGCCGCAGTCAAACACGCCCTGGATGGAGCTGGAATCGTTGGCAAACAGGTCCAGCAGCTCCGTAATCGATGACCACAGACCTGCCGCGTTCATGAAGAGCGAGATTGCAATAAGGAAGGCGTTGATACAGGTCAACAGGATCTTGGTGGGGCTGGCAAACAGCTGGTGCCAGTTCATGTGGAACCAAAAGACGGCGCTGAAGCCGAATGTGAACCACGAGATGGTAGTTGCCGACGCAATAGACAGGATAGAGTCGAAGACGGGGATCGCGTTGGAGAGGATGAAGCAGAGAGCCCAGAAGACGGTCACGATGGTCATCCAGATAGACCATGAACGGACGTTGTTGGCCGTCATCTCGCTCTGGAGCTTAAAGTGCTTCATCACTTGCACATACACGTACTTGATTCCCGTGTGGCCAAAGGCGAGACCGGTAGAGAGAACAGCGGGGAGCACAATGCCATAGGCGATCTTGGCAATGTTCTCTGAAGCGGAGCCGAGGGCGGGCGAGACGGTGTACTCACCAGCAAGGCAGTAGATGGCGATGGCCACAATAACGTAGAAGGTGATGGACACAACCTCAAGCCACGCCAGAGCAAAGCCAAAGTCCCTGACGGGATCGATCATCTCAGCCATGTATGTGACGAAGTTGATGTTGCCAGAGTAAGCGTAGCAGATCTTGAGGCAGGCGTTGAGACCGGAGCGGAAGTCGGGGTTCGCAACGATCTTGATGTCCTTCTTCCAGCCAAGGGGGGCAGCACTAGGATTCTTGATGCCCAGAGAGACCATGACCAGGACGGAGGCGGCGATGACGGAGACCATGCAGGGGATTCCAGACTGGGAGACGAACTTGGAGGTCCGGGGGGCGCAGAGGAGCCAGCAGCAGAGACACCCGACACCGATGAATCCCACTGTACAGATTGAGTGGCTGGAGATGGTGTTGAAGGCGATAGAGAGTGTGACGCTCGCTGAGGCAGCTGTCATGATGACCTGGACTAGGAGTCCAATGCCTGAGATAACACCAAGAACACGACCGCCAACAACACGGGTCATGTCCACCACATTAACGACATGGGGATGGCGTCCATAGAACTGCTTCAGGACGAAAGCTGTATACCAAGACAACAGACCGATACCGATAATGGCAATTAGACCAGGAATAACACCCATTGTCTTGAGAACGCTGGGCAGGGACAGAACGCCGAGACCGACTTGGTTAGTCAGTAGGGCGAATGTGGTATCCCATTTTGACATGTTGCGGAAGTTCTTTGAACCCTCGCCGCCGCCGAAGCCATTGTCGACAACGGGGATGTGGTCGCCGGAGTGAAGGTCGACCTCTGGGCCCTTCTCTTGGTCCAGGGGGACCTTTTCTTTGCTGTTGGTTTTGCTGGAATCATGACCCTGATCCGAGGGGTAGATATCGTTTGGTGTTGAAGACATGATGGGGAGTTGTGTCTCTCTAGTTTATATAAGTGTATAATATGATGAGTATATTAAATAAACTTTGCTTGCTTAGGGTATATATATAAAGTTGGATATGATAGGATGAAGTTAGGAGGATGTTATAGTGAGGAGAGAAGGAGGTGTGAGGAGAGGAGGAGGGAGGATGGCCAAGTGCAAGTTGAAGACAGAGATGGAAGAGGAATATATAAGATACAGAAACAATGAGGGTAGCAGGGAAGAGAAGCTAAGCCAGCGTGGGATAAGAGCTCGGAATTCCCTCAGCAAGCTCCGCGGTCTACAAGACCACGATGGATGGATTCTGGCCGTGCTTTTTCACGTCTTGGGGTTCCACCAAGATAGGACTTGTAGTCGGGGAGATAGATACATACCAGCTTTTCTGGGGTGACCCTCTTTCTCTCGCCTTCTTACATGGGAGGCAAACCCGTGCCTTGCTAGCCTATCCTTTGCTAACTACGTACTTGTCTGGCAAAAGTGATCATCAGAGCAGAGACACTTGGTCCCTTCAATCTCCCCATATGTGGGCAAAACCCTGAATCATGGGGGAGGCAACTCCACGTGAGGGATTACATGGGGTACAGCATCTCTGATGGTTTCTGTGGTTTCTGTTAGGTATTTGCATGGTCCAATTGGTGAAGTGAAAGCTGGGGGACGTGGGAAAGGGTTACGTACATGACGATGGGAGATGTAGCCGGTGAGGCCGTCGGTTTGAGGCTATGAATACGGGCCGTTTTTTTATTATGTTTAATTTGTTAGTTTGTTATTAATGGCGGATCCGATCGACTGTGGATGGAGAGTGGAATTATGTATCTGTGTATGGATATAGATGGTTTTTGTTGTTCACTCGGTAGTTGAGTGCCAACATGGATGATTTTCATACATGATCTCCATCATGGTACCCAAGCAGGACAAGATGCCTCAAGATACCCGTAGAGTTATCTCTTGACAAGTTCAGCTGTGTTTTGTTCGCCTCTATGAATTGTGGTTCTTGGATGCTTGGCTAACTGAGCCAAAAGAGGCAACTATGCTACATGCTAGTTTCAAAACTTTTTCTATGTAATAATTCGAGGCTGACGGGCGCTGTTACCGAGAGGGTCAAGCTAAATCCGCAACATGGACCAGGGAGATCAGAGGTGGAGAACCCATGTTTTTTGTCAGTCGTGACTCTTTTCTGGCCTCTTTTTTTTGTAATGCGTCTGATGATTGTAATATGTCTGATTGTTAAGAAGATCATGCCATTTAACACGGACGAGAATTGAGGGACATGGATTTAGGTTCATTGTGAAAAAGTTGTTGCTGTTGTTTGGTGTTTGCCACGCCAAGATATGCGGAACAGGGGATAAATGTCTTGTTTTGGGGAAATTTGGAGAGATTTTTGGAGATGGATATGGAGAGACCAGGGATTATATCCAATGAGGCAAGATGGACTCTGCTGTAGATATTGTTGACTTGTTCTCTACAGAGGTGGTAGAATTAACCTCGAGTCAACAGAATACGTACTGCTAACTTAGTATTAATTAAGCTTATTACCTAGATGTCACGCAAAAAAGCAACAGAGTTAACGGATACAGTAACGAACTAAACGGCGGCTTGTCTATCAAAAACAACGCGGAATATAAACCAGGAATCCCTGTCCTCCATGTCGTCATCCCTAATCCCTGCGATGCTTTCTTTCTTTGCCTCAGGGGTTCAGTTCCTGCACTGCAAAGAAAACGTCTTTCTATTCGGATTCTAGAACAACAGACTCGGTCTGAGTCCGTTGCCAAGAAGACTCATTATTCCACGCCCTTTGAATGGTGTAGACTTGGCAGGCAGACAGTGGAGGAAGATGCATGTTACGAGTCAACTTGTTCCCCGTGTCTTTTACGTACAATAAACAGGCTGTCCCCGTGGGACATCTCCATTCCCCCAGCTAATTACCCGGGGCACTCCAGACTTTTACTCTTGGCTGCTGTGCTCTTTATGCGAGTGTGTCTGAAGGTTTCTTTCTATCTGCCCGAGATATAATACATGCCTATGTATGTGTCATGCGTGTCCTGCGTTGGGTAATGCCCATGCATGCTGCTGAATCATGCTATTTCCTATAACGAACTCTCTCTCTTTTTGCCGGCGGCAGCTAAACGGCAGATCTCAAAATTCTACGCTGAGCAGGGGTGTGCTGTGCTAATGTATCAGCCGATGTAGCCCAACTACAGTGACAACAGATCGTCGTTGCTTCTGGAAGGAATCCTTCAACAGCGGCTCGACTATCGTGGTTTGTAAAAAGCAAACACATTACAGCTCAAGAGCCTATCACAAACTACGCCTTGAGGGATATCATGTCGATTCCGTACAGCAGTTCATCCTCTCAATATAACCCTGCAGAGCCGCAGCGTACCGAAGCTTGGCTTCTCAACATAGTAGGTATCATCACCCAAGCACCCGTCAATCTCCTAAAGTCTTGGCCGGTAAAAACACCCGGCCTCTCATTGCAGATCCCAAATCCTCTCATGGTTTCAAAAAATAAAGCCCAAATTCATCATAACCATTCTTGTAAGTGAAATTGTGTGATAAACTAGATGCCCATCACATCACATCACGCACTGGGCCTGAGCATGAGTCCATCCCATTGCATGCATCACGCTCAAACCAACGGAAAGACTCGGTCTCTCGCGTCAATGCTTCTCCGCTTCTGAAGGAGTCCTGACGACTCAATGTCCAATAAGCTTGGCCGTCAATCCTTTTTGTCCGTGCTGGTATCCTTCACCGATGTCTATATGGCCCGAATGTCTCCATTTCAGGACCGGCTTCAAAGCCGGTGATGTGCTCGAAACCTTTGTCCATGCACAAGTTATGCCTCACCACGATCCTTTTTAATTACGTACGGATTCTTCATCACGGCCGTTCTTATCGATGTCTGTAGCGTCAAGGGGCTTAAGCGCCCTATTCCGCGCGTCCAGGATGTGATGAGATGTCGGCTCCGAGGCAGGGAAATATTACCCATTGCGGTTGGAGATCTTGAAGTGCTCCATAACACAGCGGGCGTCAATCTCATGACTTTATCAGATGACTTCTTCGGGGTTTTACGTTACTGAAAAGACAGACTCAGCTTTCACGATGTCATTGAGGGCCTTCTTGACGTTGGGCTTCATCGAGATGGTGGAGATGTTTGCAATTGTGGACAGTTAAAGCGTGGGATGAGATATTGAGGCTATTTTCTCCCAACCTCTGGCCATTACGGAGTGCATTAATGAATTCCGAATGTTGAACGTCATATTCAACTTGCAATATCCTTGCTGAGGCCTTTGTTGCAACAGAATATGAACTATCAGGCTCAGAGTGGGATGTTTCTCGTTTCGACTCTGTCATCAAAACAAAAGTAACACCTTTTGATCTACCAAGATGACCGTCTCACGATCTTTGGGCATCAATAATCAGCCCCTAACTCGGGTACAGTTTCCTTCAGAGGAAGACGCTCTCGAGTGCTCTCCCAATCTTCCAAATTCACTGCCTCTCTTTCTTTTACCTGGAGCAATGCACGAGTTCTACCAGTTCCATTGTTCGACATGCTTCCAATACTCATAACCTAGCATATCTATCATTTCTCTTTACAGGTCTGTTCTGATCCTCCTGGCACCTTATTATGAGTTGAATCTGCGAGTCACGCCCAGGAGTTCCCTTCCACAAGATGACCAGAGCTCAATGTTGTCTGATATCCATGCATCAGCTATCTAAATCGCCCCCTTACGCTCTTGACGAAGCTACACGATGCTGATACTCTCTGGAAACAGAAATGAATATTGTCGGCGCGATTCTTGTGGTGAGGCCTTGAGTCTTCTCCCACAAATCCAGCCACTGAAACTTTTATTGCCGCCCCTTCATCCACGGCTCCCCAGACAAACTCTGCTCAAACATTAGACGAAGATTTGTCGGTCGCGTTGCGGCGACCTGTGTATTCCGGCTATCATCTGATCTCGAATGCATTGGATGCCGTGGTGGGAGAGCCCGGGTCATCCATGACACTCTGCAAGCTCCCATCTTGCTTTATTCTGACCCCTAACACTGTGAGCCTGTGAATTTTTCTTTATGAGTATTAATTGAAATATATAGCAAGACAATATCTGATGAATAGGCGCAGTCGGTTCTGTTGCCAGGATCAAGTTAAGCCCAAGTGCCACAACGTTGTCAACATCACCACGCTATGAACTAGAGTGCCGCTCTTGACGTTGCCTAGAAGAAACCCTACTATAAAACAAGCATTCTCCCCTTCGAGCTTCTCGACAAGTTAGGCACTCCTCAGTCCTTCTTATCGGTAATCTTCACAAAGCTATTGCAACTCCATGGCAAGCTTCCGATGCGCCCTAGAAACGGATATTGGGACAGCTCGCCCGCGAATCAAAGCACCTAACTGCATTACTGAGTGCCAAGTAGCAACCATTCTTTAGTTTTGGTTACCCAAAACCCAGGTTGTGGAGTGATACAAGTTTCTTGGGTATAGAAGATCTAGATTTTCCCAACAGAACATCCGACTGTTCCGGCTTCAGTTCAATTCCACTCCCAAGATCCTGTACGTTTACTTGTTTGATATCGGGAAAGCCTCTTCCAATAATTTCAGAGTATGTGCTTAGGATAGGGCTGGTGATCGAAACGTTGGGGCAGTGAAAATTGCCATATGAACATATGATCTTGATGTCATCGACGCTGATCGTCCACAAAAAGAATTTACAGATTATACCTTCACACAAAGATATTTATGACGGTCTTGTTTTATTTCATAAGTGATTTCACAAGGCTTCAGAAGACACCAAGTTGATGAATCTCATCCCATTCAGCCCCAGTTTAACTACAGGGTATGTATCCAAACTCCACAGCCTCGTCTCACCACTTGAACAAAACACACTCAACAACTCACCATAGGTACTTGAAAGAAGCTCCTGAGCTATAGAGACAGACAAACACCACAAAATGGGCTCATCAGACATCCCACCCCCCTCAGCACCAGCATGGCTCGTCCCCGCCGCAACAGCCTGTCTCTCACTGGGTATAACATTCTGGCTCGTCGCCTACATCTTGATGGTCCGCCGCTCCCTCTCCACCCACGCCACACCCGCTCCTCTTGTCGCCCTGGGTCTCAATCTCGCATGGGAGGTTGTCTACGCACTTGGCGTCTGCGAGGCACCCATTGAAACGTTCGGGCTCACGCTGTGGCTGATTCTCGACATACCCGTTCTCTACGCCACGCTCAAAACGGCCCCGCGGTCCTTCTCTTCAAGTCCGCTGGTCGCGCACAATGTGCCACTGCTGCTGTTCGTAGTGTTTGTGGCTGGGCTTGTAGGAAATGGGACATTCGTCTGGTGGTGGCTCAAGGAGCCTCATAGGGGATATGGCATTAAATGGGGGAAGACGTGGAAGGGTCTTGAGGCGAGGGATTCTACTGAGTTGGCCTTTTGGTCGGCTGGTGTGGCGCAGATGATATTCAGCGTCTCGGCCTTGGCTATGCTTCTTCAACGAGGTCACTCTGGTGGACAGAGCTATGCAATTTGGTGAGTCTCTGTTTTCCTATATGCAATTGCTGGTGTTTCCAAGGGCGTGTGTTGATACACGCCTTGTCATCTCATCTATCACATTCATGCTCTTTGATACCGAGAGTCTGGATAATCACTCCAAATCGGCCTCAGGTGAGAGCGGTTTATTGAGCAATACCGCGTAAGCCGAAGCAACAAACAGGTCACTAGTTGGATTTACATCCGCTTGTTGCCTCGTGACTATAGCCCCAGAAAAAGCAATCTCAGGACAACCACCACATCCTTATTGAACTAGTCTAACAATATCTTACTCCCAGGTTCTGTCGCTTTGTTGGCACCGTCATGGGTTTACCCGTTTCCTGCATGCTGCTGTGGTGGCATTGGCCTGAGGCTCACGGCTTCGTCTTCCATCCTGTTGCCCTCTTTCTCGTTGGTACCTCAGTCTTCTGCGACTTGGTGTACCCCTTTTTGTTGGCCCATGTTCGAACCACAGAGGTACTTATGCACGATGGAAGTCTGATAGATGGACGACTCCTGGCCGAAACAGAGAAGAAACAGCAGTAGAAGGCGACAAAGGTGTTGAGACCGGAACTTGCGGGTCAGCTACCTCGGCGAAGTAAGGTAGAAGAAGACAGCTGAGTAATGACATGTATGGTTTCAGCTGGCTTCTTCAAATTAGCATTGAGACAAGCCCCAACGACGTCTCTGATGCGATTTGCCCATTGCAGCTGGCATCGTTTTAGCCACTCGATATACCTATACCGATGCCGATCCCTAGGTTTTCACCTCATGACAAGATTGAAGTACCTGCTGGTGAGTCGTGAGGCGCATCTCACGCCTGGTGTTATAAATGACAACCGCACATAATACAACCCTAGATCCGGGTACCCAGAATGTTTGCTCAGCTGTGATTGATAGAACAGGATTGATAACTCGGACAACCAATAAGAGATTGACGGAAACACTCAGTGAAGATCACATCGCGTTAGCTCCGCCCAGGATCTCGTTATTCTCCTCGGGCCAGGGCGGCTCAACGCAACGTGATGAGCGCCTTATGCAACTCCCTTTAGCGTGGCTGGGGTTGTCCCTGATCACTGTTCAATCGTGGCTTTTGTGATATGTGATAGCTCGAACGGTGGAAGTCGTAACCAACAACCCGGTTCCGCCTAGCTCAGCGTCAGCAACACAATGAATAAAGAAAAAGCAAATCCCATGTTTGCCCCGCACTTGACATCGATACCATGAAGAACATGTCGATATCTCTAATTCACCACCCATGATCCACATGTTACCCTGACAATAAGGCTGGGCTGGTATTGTGGTGAGCTGAAGCTGGGATTGGGCCGCCAAAACTAACTGTTGTCGTGGCCAACACACCAATAGCATAGCTGCAAGATAGCAAACTGGTGGACACTTGTCTCGCGATAGCCAACTTCCTAGCAAAAGAAATTCGTCGAAATTGAGATACACCAATCACGACTCAATCCCGTATATGGGGAACAATAGAAGTTGCCAACAAAAAGTGTGGGCATGGCACGAGATCGAGATCAACGTGATAGATCCAGCGCCGTGTCTTGGCACATTCCATCTGCCATGCAGGAAGTTGGCAAACCCCGCCCATTTCCGATTCCAGGCGAGGAGGAATTGATGCGTTGAGCAAATGTTTGTTGAGGCTTGTCGCAGGATCGATTTCTAATGCAAGATATATCATATTTCACAACTGGGGACCAAAGAATAGCCGCAGAGACGCTCGGTGCAGTGATTGAACCAATAGACGCAACTCTGCGTCAATGTTAGAGGGACACCATATGGCAAGTCACATGCTCATGGGCTTGTGCGGGTGCAAGCACCATGTCATGACAATAGGAGCCAGGGGGTGACTCTCCGTCGTGGAGAAGTGTCAAGTACTTGCATGTTGGCACAGTAAGACGGTCGTCCGCACAGAGCCACGATCACGTTTTGTATGTCTCTTTCAGCCGAAATTAGGAGGATTGATGTAGGTGGTAATTGTAGGAGGTGCTCGGGAAAAGTTGACGCTTGTTGACAGAATATCCGGAAGGGTGTGAGTTGGGGACACTTGTCCGTGTAATGGTGTATTATGGGCAAAAGTGGTATCATGGTCATGGTGTTCAAATCGAGAAGGAGAAATTCCGTTATTGACCGGTCGGTGATTCTGACATAACAGCGTACATACGTCTTCTCCTTTGGGAAAGATGAATCTCGGAGTTTGTTCGAATCAACTGGATGTGTGGGGAGGGAGGGCGTCATTGTGGCAGTTTGAAGGGTGAGGTGGATTAAGTACTGCAAGTCGACCATTTAGGAAACGGGCGAGGGACCCTCGACCGTTTGAAGTATGAAGGTATTGGAGCTATGCATTTAGGGGGCGTGATGCACGTGTCATGTGCAGCGCTAATGCATCTATCCGGCACTTGGCTCTGCTGCCCCCTGGCTACGATCCCCTCTGGCGTCAGCATGAGCATCAGCGTCAGCGTGGAGATGGTGGCTGTCAACCTAAATCTATGTACTCTAACCTGTCAATTGCAAATCCGCGGTATATTTGCGATCCGATATTGAATGATGCAACTCACCAGGCATGGCCTATTCTTCGGCGTCATTACCTTGGAATTTCCCTACTAGTTTGACGTCAAACACCGGACGCTTGGATCTTGCTCAGGCACGAACTCTACCCACGCTCTTTGCCGCCGCTTGACATCAACCAGAGTCATCATCGTTATGCACCCCCCATTTAGAAGCCTCTCGGACACAAGAATACCAAGATATCACCGTTGTGAAAGTTTAATCCTCGGCCCATTCTCATCACATTCAAGGGAAACCCCTGGAAAATCGGGCCTCGGATCCCTCAGAAGCTGGCCAAGTTCATCATATTTGTCTCTTGCATTTGCAAATCGCCGTCACTCGCCCATAATTGAGGGACTAATTATTACATACATACATACTGTACATGCGCCTCGGTTCTCGGATGCGGCATCATCACTCCAATAAAGCATGTGTGTCAGCGACCCTACCCATCCTGCATCTTGATGGTGCCTCGCGATTGGACTCTCCATACTCCATACCGGTGTGCCCTCCTGTGGGGTAGATGGCCTCATGCGGTACTTTCGGGGCTTTCAGGCGCTGCACTCTCTTCAAGACCAACCCATCAAACGTATGATGGTGTTGAAGGAGGTCGCAATCGCAACCACAGTCTGCACGTGTTGAAATCCTCGCAAGGCAGCCAGATACCGTCTATTTGGAACGCAGTGCTTTCTCGGAAGATCATCCCACGCTGGGCCAAAGTGAACATCACCAGATGTCGTGGGGTCGAGAGCACGTGGGAAGATTGAGGTGCTCTCTATCGCCCAGACAAGATATCAATATGATGATTTAGGCGATATAATGACAGGATTCTACTCGAGATAGCTTCGGAGCATAAGCGCGCGCGCAAAAAAACCCTGGCTCCCAACGGAATGCACATCATGATGTTGGTGATATTACCAGCCTCGGTTCCAGATACCCCGCCATCCTTGTTCTGAATATAGATTTGACGTGATGACACCCACCGAATGCGGGATTCGGGTCGGATCACAAGTCTCGGCGGCTGTTAAATGCTCTTCAGCCAGGCAAGGCAAAGAAATTATCACCACTCGATCGGTGAGAGAAGTTATCCCCAGTACATCACAGTCATCACACTGACCGGTTTGTATCCTGCATCAGCCTGCATGTGCAGTAAAGGCGCTGCATGACATGCATCGAGTTTCCTGAGTTCGGTTACCTTTTCATCCCAACTTGTCTACTGTTAATTCCGCGCAGCCATTTTCGGGAGGGTCCCTTTTGCCGGAATTGATCGAGGTGGGTGTGTGATTCCCGGCTTTGCCTAGATTATAACGACCAAGATAAGAGGACCAAGACGAGAAGGTATGTAAGAATAGGGCCCTTTAAAAGAGGACCCTGATTAAATTGATAAGAAAATTCGATTAGCAGTGTGGGGTTGGGCACCTTTTTTCCCTCATGTAATTATATGGGAGGGTGACTCAGGCGATAGGCAAGGGCCATGATTTACAGTGCAGCGCTCGTTATCATGGGTGCCGTCCCAGCTATCCGGTATAGGTAAGTAGGAAAGCTTGATAAGAAGCCTATATCAGTGATACCCTGAATAAATACTGCATTTCCGATGCTCCAGCCCCAACTCCAGCCTCATCTTGTCAAAGTCAAGACTCACTTGTGATAGAAACCCCCATGTTGTGACTGATGGAAGGTCGTCAAGAATGGATAGGATCCTCCACTTACCCCACGTCGTAATCTGTCAAAACAAAAATCGGTATCCATATTTGGGCATTCTCATGACCGACACCTCGTACGTGGTGATGTTTCGCCCAGCGACGTGGCAAGCAAACCGAAGCTCGGGGATGGAGTCCATGGCTTGGATTGGTTGAGGCTTCTCGAATGAAAGGATGATGAAAAATCGGGGGCGGCTATTAAATGCAACACGTGCAGCTGTCTGAGGCTGCTCCATGGCCTCTGGGCCGCAGAAGGATTCGACTGCCCGTACATGCAGAAGCCCCAGATGCAGCAGAGATCGGTAAATGTTGTTTGTTGGTGACGAGACATGGACAGTACAGGACGTGTGAGTGGTGAATGGCAAGGTAGCCGCGCTTTGTGTTGGGTAAAACGACCACAACTCTGTCTCTGTTTCCTCAAGTAACGCCATGGCTCTTGACGACGCTGCTCGTCATATATATCATTTGTGGAGGCGTACTCTCAAGATGAAGGTGTTGTTGGGAGAAGTGGCATGTACACGCCCTAACTAAAGAGATTCGCCGAAGAACCGTTGAGAGTACATACATACATAGTTCTCTCGTGTGAAAATTAGGCGGACTAACCTAGTCTAAACTCTGATAGCAACGGTCGGTGACGCATCGTGCAGAAGCGAAAACCAACATGGCCTCCATTATGGGAACCAACCCGATTTTATCTCGTTTGGGGAAAAGAGACAACTACGGGTTTAATTTTAGCTGCAGACCGCGAGAAAACAGAGGGAAAAAGGAAGCAGACGCGCCAGGAATATATGATGTTGAGAAGAAGCAACAAGAAGAAGCACATACCGCATAAGTCAGCAGGCAGACCAAAAAGAAATCCTCCCGTCGGCACGACGCGGTAGCGTTAAAGCCAGCGGGTCAAGACCATGGAACGGATCAAAACTACCACATTAGTTAGCGGCCCAGGCCCAGGGGAAGAAAAAAGATGGTGGTGGGAGCCAAGGTTGTTCTCGACAACGTGGAGATACGGTTTGCTTGGTTGCTAAAGAGGTGAGATGAGAGAAGAGAGAAAAGTGATCAAGATGCAATGTGATGGATGGTCTGCAGCATTGCACTTTTGTAAGTACTGTATATATGTAGGTATCCTTGATATCTTGGCTAGATGTCATGTTACACGCGCTGATGCTCAGATGTGAGAGAGAAACTAATTAGATACCTACGAAAATGAGACAAAATCAACGGCGCCATCGGATTACACAAAACCCACTATCTCTTCCGACTGAGCGCAATTCTGGGCTGAGCTGAGCGAGTCTTCCATCCCTCCCACCTGCACTGCGCTTTCATCACAATGAGGTCCCTCACTCATCCTCATATTCAATAATCTATGTATGTATGTACAGTATCAAATCTCGTCAGCGCGGGTATTCAACCACCTACGCCCGCCACGAGAATGTCACCTACACCCAACACCAACAAGCCTCACCGGCATATCGTGACGAGCGGCCCGTGGCGGGAGGGTATAATCTCTTCTATCCCCGTCCTTAGTTATTTTTCCTGTTTCAGCATTTTCGCGTGAAGTGCCCGCTTTTGATTTGCTTTTTTTTTCTTTCTCTTCAATCTAATGAAATCTAGTCCCGCCATTTATTGAAAATGGCTGGTCTTTAAAAGACGGTATCTGTTTAGTCTCATGAGATCTTGCACATGACCGGTTGATAATGTTTCCCGCGTCGACGATAGCTCAGTTCAGCAATCAAATCACGATTTCAAAAAGAGTTGAATGTGTAACAAGCAAATTCTAGTATTTCATTTCCTGCGCCTAACAATATGCAACTATCTTGGGTAGTCAGCTGTGGTGATCAGTAAAAGATAGGTCCGGTAGCTGTAAAACAAGCCAAGCCAGCCCGTCCTGGGCGGCAAGCCAAATAAAAATCGATAACGCCCATGCCATCGAGTAGAGAAGGTAGCTGCAGTAGGGCTCCCATCCTTAACCCTCCAAGTGATATCTTTGATTGATTCCCATCCATAAATGCCCAGTTTCCCATATTCCATCCATGCATGCATGCTCCCATAGTCGAACAAGGTTGGACAAGTAATAAAAGAAAATAAATAAGCAAGACTCCCTCCCGCGCCAGATGTGGTGGTTGGTTTCTCTCCTCGTCTCGTCTCATCTCTTCTCTCGCCGAGGCATCAAACATGTAGGCCCCTCAGCCCATCCGTGGTCAGAAGACCTCTCGTGCAGGCAATTATCCGAGTAGCGCCCGAGGCTGGTGCGTGCGTGGCGTCCAATGCTGAGATGAGGTGTTGTTTGATATGCAAAAGTGATGAGCGATTGCATCGAGGGGAAGACGATTTTCCATAATGTGAATGGCTTGAGCTCGCTCCCTGGTCGATGCGTTGTGTTGTGTTACTGTGATCGGGGGTCGGTGGCGAAAAGATGCACATTGCAGGTGTCTTTCAGTGGCCCCCTCATCGCCACAAGGTCCCCCCAGCTGGCTCGAGCTGTCTGTCGATCGAACACCATCACCCCCCAAAAAAGGTACCAAGCTTCCCAAGCTTGCAACGCCTCTCGTCCCCTGTGAGTCGAGGGAGGAGAAATCCAATCCAATCCATATCGGCCAAAAGACAGGTTTGCACCCAAAGAGCCGAATTCTTTTCCATCCAAATAAAAAGATAATAATAAAAAAATGCCTCCCAGCGCCTTCCAAGGTATTGAATATCGCTTTAACATGTACTTTTTTTTGTATGTGTTTTTTGTCGATGTTTTTGATCGTTGATTCGTTGTCCCTCCACATCCATCATTAATCCAGGTCAAGTGGGGTGCCATGTCTCACTTGAGTTGAGTTGACCATCGTTTGGTTTGAGTAACCTGCACATGTCGACTACTCCTGTCGATGGAGGGATATCTGGGCACCGTCGGCGAGAAAGAGACGAATGAATTTGTCTCTGATTGCTTCAACTCATCCGAGAGCTCGGGTTTCGTATACGTATGCGTATGTGAATGTGCATGTGCATGTATATGCGGGGAGGGATAAATGGGTGACGAGTGTCGCCTCATTGGTCGTTGAAGAGGCAGGTCGGCTGGCGACATGTCCAGGACTCGACCTGCGAGACGAATCGCTCGTTTTCATTGCGCACGAACTTGGGGAGAGTATGACATGCGTGACTCGGGACGCTGGATGAGCTTCGCCCACGGGTGTTTGCTGGGCTGTTGGCGTTCTCGACAGGCAGCTAGAGAATAGGTTAGTTATCGGTTCATGCACCAATTTGAATGCTGCCATTGCAAATGTTCAAGACATACCACAAATGTCGTCACCCCTGTGAATAAAAGTTAGCAATGGATGGTGGATATGGGTGGATATATGATTGCCTGACTCACCAGTACTGCTTGCTCACGATAGTGGGCGGACATCGACGCTCAGTCTCGATGTACTTGGGGCACCATGATTCTACCAAGTGGTAGTGGTGTTGGCAGCTGAGTTCCTTCTATAAAGAGTATTAGTATTATATTCATCTTGCATTGTGATGGTGATATATTGTCTTGTAACTTACATAGATGTAGTTGCACATGGTGAAAACTTGACCAGTATCGATTCTAACAAATCGTCCGTTGATCAAGTTATGTATGTGATGTGAATCGGTAGTTAGTTAAAGATGGCCGGACCCCGTCGTTATATATAACAGTAATCCTCGGCCAACTCTAACTCTGTATCGTCAGGGAGTAGAGTAGATAGATGCGTGCAGTCAAGGATGGATGCGAATGTTGGGTAGCAATGGCGGAGGACAGGGTTCCTGCTGAGACGACCACGGTGTTGTATGTATGTACTGTTACGATAACAGGCTGTTGCAACGTCGACGTCGAGGGGAGTAGAGAGTATTTAATGAAGAGACACGATGGAAGCAAAACAGCGGTACAAGAGTTAGTCGTTCAAAATCCCCACGGCCGGGACCCATGGGCTGAAGGTTGTTTATAATAAGTCTGGCAAAAACAGCAGAAAGGCCCTTCCACAGCCCCTGTTGACAGCCCACTGGCATCGAGCAGCATTGCGAGCACACACCCACGCCTCTGTACGTACATACGACATAGCTACTAACCTAGCGTGAAGGGGGGGGGGAGGGTAAGGGGGTGTGTTTGGGCAAAAAGTTTGATGGTGGCAC
>JABFFJ010000187.1:0-29618 GCA_013623715.1 Fusarium verrucosum
TTTTTAAAAAGAAATAAGTAACTTATAATATTAACTTTATAATAAGAAAGTTTAACTTAAATAGCTATAAAAGAATTAATTATAACCCTTATTTATATTTTTATATATTTTTTATTAAGGTTTAGGGCTTTAAGAGCCTTTTTTTCCTTAATAAAAATAATAACTTAGCTTTAGTGTAGTTGGATGACTGCAGATTGCCGGATGCCATGTAAGCGAGGAGAAGCTCATTGGAGTGCCTCCCCTTCAGCTGAGTCTGCTAAACATGGTGGTGGGTATCGATGAAACCTGGAGAGATGAGCTTCAGGTGACAATCTATGACCTCGGCGTCAGCGACATCGCCGATGTTGTTAGCTATCTTAGTGATACGGTTATTCTCGATGAGGATATCACGTTCTAGCGCTTGGACATTGTCATCAGCATCGTGGATAAGCACTTTACCCCCTTTCAGCAAGAGCTGACGAGATGGAGATGCTTTACCCGCCAGAGAAGAGTGGGACTCCATGGTGGTAATGGTGTAAGTGTTTGAGTTGAGTTCCATTATTGGGCGGGGATGAGGATTGATACCCAAGTTCATAAGCAGAGCGGATTGAAGAGGAGGGTAAGCAATGACGACACAATTATGTCACATTCCTCTTGTGCGTGAGTATATTCGAGGCTGTCTGCTCAATCCGGGTGTTTCGTAGAGATAGTCCAACACGACTCCGGGGCAACGCCTGGCAACATCAAGGGGCAACTTTGCATATCGGTTTCAACAACAGCTAGAGACTTTTCAAGGGATCAATAGTCACTAACTGAATCATGGGTTAGATCTTAATGCGGGGTTACTTTAATTTAAGGTAGAGCCTGATATAGGAGCGAACAGATACTGTTGATTTGCCACAAAGATTCGATCTTACAGGCGGGGATTAACCGCGGTCGGAGTTACGAAGGACTCAAAAAAACGAGAAAGTGAAGTTCCAAACGGTTTATATGAATGTGATAAAACATATTCAAGTTATAGGTATCTACTAATTCAGGCTTTGGTCCCTAAATGGTGTCCGCCAGCTACCGTTGCCGTAGATCTCACGTTCTTTAATGTTTTCAGTGGTTGATTTTAATGAACTTCTTATCTAATCTCTATTGGCTCTCAACCAATTACAGCACTTCCATTCCTAGGTACAATTGAAGTCATTATCTGCTTACAAACCGACTTCAGAACCTTTCCAACATGCGGTTCTACTATTCTAGTGAATTGATTCATCTTCAGATTGATGGTAAGAACTCAAAACAAGTATGGATAGGATTGTTTGAATTCTCTCGCCCCACCGCTCAGGATGTCTCCTCCCCACTAATCCGCGATGATGTCCCCTGTCGATTCCAGATAATATCAGGTGATTATACTATTAACCCCTCTCTCGTCTAAAATGTACCCTCGGTCCTCCGTATATGACAATATTGCCTCATTTTCAGACCCAAAACGATAACCATGACCTCAGAAGACCTGCCCCCATCACCCAAGCCTAAGCCGGTTCAACATGAGCCAGATGAACAACCTTCGGCCAAATCAGAGAAACCCCATTCAAGCTTGTATCGGCCGGATCATATAAGCGCGAAAGAGGTCATACGACAGGAAAGATTACGCAGCGCGAACATGGCTCTCCAGAATCAACAGCTAGCCAACGACCTCACCTCGGAAACCACGGATGCAACGCGAAGTATGAGCGTTAACCAACAATCGCTCGACGATAATGGCAAACTTAATGGTTGGATTTATGAGATCGAGAAACCCGAACACTTTGCCGATGAAACGGGGATTTTTAATGTTGACGAATACCCCAAGCGTCGTCCTGAATTTGAGGAGAGCTCCTTGATTGCAATTCCTTCCATTAATATCGTGAGTTGGAGAGAGGTCAAAGACGGTAGGGTTGGGGAGAAAATCCAAAACCCCAACCGACGCCAGGATTGAGGCCGCCTCCTAGGAGAAATCTCAGTATCAGGTTGTGGTCTTTTCGAGATATCATTCAGCGTGAAATGTCAAACAGCGGATACTCAGTGACCAGTCATGTCACCATAGTCTTATCCTCCGGTATGGTCTGATCTATATCACAACATTGGTCCAACTGGGGCTGCAGTATCGGTTTCTGGAGTACACTGTGGACATCGATATGAATGTAGTTAGTATAACGAGACTGCAAATTAACAGGTCAACATTCGCGGTCTAGCCAAGAAGGGTCAGACCTGGATAGACGTGTCGATGTAAATAGTTATTAAGTGTTTGTATTTATCAATGTTGAGGTCATAAAGTGCCTTTTATACAACAATGTTATAAACTAGCTAGGACAAGCATATAATTGACGGCGTTACGGGGCTCGACTCATCGTCGAGGGGGTTGGGAACTTACCATCTCTCGCTTGACCCAACACTCAGCCACCAACTACCTGAAGTAAGAGAAACTGCATGTCAAGATATGGTCAGTTCATGTCCTAGACATATCAACCTAGCTCGTTCCTCATCATGTTATGATAGTCTGGTTTTCGATGCATTACTTGCCTCTTACTAACGTCATAAGACAGGATGTCCATACTTTCCTTCTGATCCTATCTCGGCTATATGCAAAATACTTAAAGCCATGAATCCTTTCCACAATTTAAGCACCAGACCGACCTTCTTCTTCAGGGTCTCTAGTTCGTCACCAACTCTATATATCCTAATATGGGCCGAGCCGAGACAGGGTTTATCTTTAGCCGTAATTGTGGAAAAAACAAATCCCACCACTGACAAGTTCTATCCATTCGATGGAGAGTCTTTAACGTCTAGTTATTGGTGCTAATTACGATGCCGACAAGGGTTCCCCATATGCATGAACTTATGATTTAAGCTGTAGCTTAGCCTTAGCCGAGATCAGAGGTTCGATTAATAAAGAAAACAACGCAAATGACCGTGAATACATATAAGTCGGTCAAGAACTTGGTTTGAGCCATTGACACCTAACTTTCTTTCTTCCTTCTTGCCATCGTTCCACCCTCAAGATGAAGCTGTCCTCGGTTCTTTGCAGCGTCTTCGCGACTCTCACTGTTGCCTTTGCTCCTGACTATCACAAGGTTGCAACTTGGGGTGTCGAAGGTTATGCTAAGAATAATCCCTTTGGTATTACCACTGGCGGCAAGGGTGGAAAGACTGTTGTTGTGTCGACTGTTGACGAGCTTGTCGCTGCTGTCAAGGGCACCCAGCCTAAGATCGTGAAGCTCAAGGGCAAGGTCACTCTTCCTTCTCGACTCAAGGTTGGATCCAATACCTCGCTTATTGGTGTTGGATCTTCAGCTCATATCACCGGTGCTGGTGTTGATGTCTACCATGGCGACAATGTGATTCTGCAAAACTTGAAGATCTCCCATATTTTGGACAACGACTGCATCACCATTCGGAACAGCACCCGCGTCTGGATTGATCATAACGAGTTTGAGTCTGATATCAACCATGGACCTGACCACTACGTAAGTCTAGAAAACTGGTTGGACCTAGGGGAGCATTGCTAATTATTTGCAGGACGGACAAGTCGACATCATCCGCGCCTCAGACTGGATCACTGTCTCGTGGAACTATTTCCACGACCATTGGAAGTCCTCCCTCGTGGGAAACGACGCAAAGTTCCGAGATATCGACTTTGGCCACCTCCACATTACCTATCACCATAACCACTGGAGGAATATGGGCACCCGTGGTCCTGCTGGTCGCTTTGGTCACCAGCATATTTACAACAACCTCTATGAAGATTTCTTGTACCAAGCCATCCATAGTCGATCCGATAACCAGGTACGTTTTCTCATGACGCGCCTCCTTGAAACTAGTATCTAACACGAACAGGTCCTTGTTGAGGGTAACGTCTTCCGCGGCAACACTAGCGAAGCTCTGAGCACTTACGGCCTTGTTATCCCCATGGACTCTCCCAACACTTGCACTTGCGGTGACGAGGAGCTTGATGGTTTCGCAAACCTTGGTGCCAGTATGTATCTTGATCTTGTATTTTGTAATTGTCAGACTGACCAAATAACAGAGAATGACTGGGGTAGCGCTGGAGTCAACATCACGCAAAAGGGAAACTTCTACAAGGCTGACTACAAGTACAAACTGACCCCCCTCAAGCTTGTTGCTGATGTGGCCAAGGTTGGAGCTGGCGTTGGCAAAGTTTAGTAGAAATGGTCAAGGGACAATAACTTACGTACTATGGCAACCAAGTATCATATAGTAATTGTAATCACTTAAGTCTGCTATTAACTCAGAGTGTTCCTTTTCTACATAATCTTAGATTGAAAAGGGTGGCAGCTCACTTGAAGAAGTATACTCTAACAGTGAAAACATTGCGTTTGCGATTCCAACTACTAATCAGTCTCTAGATACACCTTTTACTTCAACAAACTCATATGGTGCTTATCTGAAAAGTAAATCCAACCTTCTAAAATCAATGGTGGTGGTGGTGGCGGCTAGATGATCGTGAACGTGAGCGACGATGTCCATGTCCATGTCCATGGCAGCTCGAGGACCTTGATCGAGAGCGGCTTCGGCGGCGATGGTGGCGACGGTCGTCGTCGTCGTCGTCGTCGTATCTCGCATAACTCTCCATCTCAGCTGTATGCTTTGCCCTAAGCTCCTCCTCTCTTCGACGCCTTTCCTCTTCCTTTTCCTCCTTGCGATCATCTCTCCAGTCCGAGACAGCATCTTGGCCCTTGTGGCCCATAAAGGCACCGATGAGAGCACCTGCAACCGTGGCAGTCTTGCTTCCTCCAAACTTGTTGCCACCAAAGGCACCTGCAGCACCACCAGCCAAAGCGCCTGTCAGACCTCGCTCTCCCTCCCCGGGCTGTCCATCTGGGCCAAAAGACTGCTCGTTCTGGCCGCCCCAGTTGTTGTTTTGGTTGGGACCAGGTCCTCCAGGGTAGGATTGGTGTTGTTGGTTGGCCGAGTCATAAAATGACGATGCTTCTCCTCGGGCACCTTGATCTTGCTGAGGGGGATAGGAGCCCTGTTGATAACCGCCTTCATATTGGCCGTGGGGCTGTTGGTAACCCTGATGAGGACCACCTTGCTGATAACCGCCATTTTGGTAGTTGTTTTGTTGGTAGCCACCTTGCTGATATCCTTCTTGTCCATGTTGGTAGCCGCCTTGCTGGTAGCCGTATTGGGGCTGGCCGCCTTGAGGATAACCACCCTGGCCGTAGCCACCCTGAGAGTAGCTACCCTCTTGATTGTTGTAGTATCCACTCATTGTTTCTCGAAAAATGATTGGTTGTTGACTAGAAGTGTGATTATTTGAGTGAGCAGACAATTTGATGATTGAAGTCGGCAATCTCGGTCTTAATATACCTGACTCTAGTTACCGGATGTTCGCTGTCGCCGATATGCAGTGCTTGGTTGGCAACTTGGCGCCAAGTGCCATTCGTAAGATTCGGTAGGATACGACTACTCACCCTATAGAGTTTCGGCTTCGAGGTGCCGTACGACAGGGATATAATACGCGAGAGGTCATAGAAGTCCAGGATCTCGGCCCACCCTTGACTCAGTCAGGGTGGTTTCAAGCCGATCCTGAGACCATAGCCACTAAGCCCCATTGACTCTTGTTGTCCACTATTTAACAGATTCGGACTGGTGTGAAGATATGATTCGATTTCCCGTAAATTCTGACAGCAAAGATCCAATTCTTTGCTCAGCCACTCCGTCTTGAACTTGCTCCATATCTTGGTCCTTTCCTTGGCAGAGAATATGTACCAACAATAAATCTGGCCACAAGACCGCCTCTCGTAATATTCTCGATTCCAATTCGCAGTCTCGGAGGGAACCAAAGTAACCATGACAGCCAATAGAACCGTTGCAATAAGGCCCAAACTGAAGCGTGCCTCAGCTCCCAAGGTTCGGACGGGATGTATCACCTGGTACGTAGATACTACGCCTTGCTTCTCGTAAAATATCACTAATTGGGAAATATCACAGCAAGTAAGTCTGGATTTTCGGTGAGCTCTATTATTATAAAGCTTACAAGTTTTTCGCTCCTAGACTAAGGCACTTGAAGTGCGATGAAGCAAAGCCTTTTTGTCGACGTTGCTTTACTGATAAGATGAAGTGTGACGGATATGCCCCTCCTAAGCCCAAGGCCTCCAAGGCTTCTAAGTCCTCCAAACGACGAAGCCCCCCATCACAAGTTGAAGCGACTGCCTCACCACCTCTCCTATCAATGCAAACAATCGACCAAGTCCCTATGTTGACAGATCCTGAGAAAGTCTACCTCCAACACTTTCTGCACTGGACCGCAAAACAACTTTCGGCTTCTTCGGCCGCCACCAACTTCTGGCTACAACATGCCCTCCCAATGTCGTATCATTACGATGCCATCAGGTATAGCATGATAGCTGTCGGAGCGTCACATCGAGCCTTCATGGCCCATTCCCTCGGCTACTCACGCCCTGATTACCTTCAGCGCCCGGTCATTCAACACTACAACAGAGCTATATCATCCATCCTACCCATAATGTCCTCCCCATCAAATGGGAATATACACTGTATCCTGATTTGCTGTCTGCTCTTCATGACCTGTGAGGGACTTGCTGGCCGATACGACGACCTTTTGCGCCATCTTGCGGCTGGTGATACGATTCTTCGATCATTTCACCATTCGGGTTCCCCGGAGGAGGCTGCTATAATGCAAAGGCTTGTCGATATGTTCTGCGAAATGGGCCTTGAATCATCTGGCTACATTGAGAACAATTCTCTTTCCGGCATTAGAAAGTGGTGTCGTAAAGACCCCGAAAACAGCCCAAGGGACGAGTCTTCGTTCGAAACGCTCGACGACGCATCATTTGCGCTGCACAAGCTGAGATTGAATCATGATTTCCAACCGTGGAATCCGGATAGAGACGACGGGATGGAGAATGATGATGTCTTTGAGGATCGGCTTCGACAATGGAGCTCACGTTTGACTGAACACCAAGTTAAGCATGTGTCAACCGAGGAAAGTCTACATTTCCAGAGTCTGAAACTTCGCCAGGCATATTTACAAATGTACATTGACGTATACGACAACAAACAGTTACAGCCTTCCCAACCTTTTAAAAAGTTCATGGAAGCTGCGGAGCGGGTGGCCGCACCTCTCATAGCACTGAACCAACCGACCTTCTCTCTTGACGGATGCCTCGTCTCTGGCCTTTCGTTTGTGGCTATATCGGCCCAAGATGAGGATATTAAATCTCAAGCATTGAACCTCCTTCAAAAGATCAACCATCGCGAAGGCATCTTTGACAGTAACGATATTGTTGAAATGCATGAGCTGACAGCCATGGATCTTGGGGAATGGGATTCTGGTTCTGATTCTGATTCAGAGTCTGAGGTTGAGGAATTTGATTCACCGCTCAGGGCGCCAGTGGGAATACCGAGGATGATAGAGGTGCTTTCCCGCAAATCCGGAAAGGCAAGCAAGCGTTTAGAAGGCTTGTACTGATGGCAGGAGACAAAGGATATTGATAGCCCTTGCGTT
The DNA here is from genome assembly GCA_013623715.1 of Fusarium verrucosum. NCBI lineage: Eukaryota > Fungi > Ascomycota > Sordariomycetes > Hypocreales > Nectriaceae > Fusarium > Fusarium verrucosum. The sequence goes on from JABFFJ010000187.1 coordinate 7,502, forward strand.
TTAAGTCAGGATAAATCATCACATGACACTAGGTAGGCAGCACTCGTGTAACCCAAACACTGATTTCATTTCGTTTCTTTGATATGTTTATTTCTCTACCTCTCATCTGCAACATCATCGAATCAACTTCTTTCATATACCATTCATTAGACAGTATGGCTTCAAAAGACATCACCCTTCCCGCAGACGCTAGCGACACTATGTCGTGCATCCGCTGGTCTCCAGTACATCATTATCTGGCTGCTGGCTCTTGGGACGGCAAGCTGCGCATCTACGACGTGAAGGCCGATGGGTCGGCCTCTAGCGTTGGTCTTCTAAGCGCCGACGGTCCGGTCCTCAGCTGCGACTGGAGCAAGGTAAGTTTCGAACCCCAAAAGCAAAACAAGATACGAGCGTTCCGTTTGTCTAGGTGAGCGAGAAAACCCAGCATCATATCGAATCATATCTCTCACACGTTTTATTAAGGATGGAACCATCGTTGCAGCTACGGGCGCCGACAAAAATATCCGCGTTCTCCACGCTCCTACCGGAGAAACCGCCGTATTTGGAACGCATTCTGCCCCGGTGCGCTCCCTCTGCTTTGTCGACATACCAACGTACCCATCCCCTGTCCTTGCCAGCGGCTCATGGGACAAAACTGTTCAGTACTGGGACTTGCGACAGACGGGACAGCCTATGGCAACTCTTCAGTGTTCCGACCGTATCTACTCTATGGACACAGCAGCGAAGCTACTTGTCATTGCAACCGCTGAGAGACACATTCATCTTGTCGACTTGAGCACCGACGCAACAACCTTTGCGCGAAATTTGGAATCGCCACTCGATCACCAGACCAAGGTTGTAGCGGCTTTCCCTGATGGGTCAGGGTGGGTTACAGCGTCTATCGAGGGAAGATGCGCAGTGAACGGTTTGGATGATAAGGATGAAAAGTACGGGTACACCGTCTTTCTCTTATGTCTGACTCTGATGGCTCACCAGGAAGTAGGACCAAATTTACTTTTCGATGCCACCGAGATACATCCGATGCTCCAAAAGTCACCAAAGTGTATACCATCAACGACGTTCGTTTCCATCCACAGCATCAAACCACTTTCAGTACAGCTGGGTCCGACGGCTTGTTCAATTTCTGGGATCGTGATTCCCGCCACAATCTGAAACGATTTCCGTTCGTTGGTGGTGCCATCACGTCGACTGATTTCAGCCACGATGGCCGTCTCTTCGCGTATGCTGTGGGCTACGACTGGTCTATGGGTTATGAAAAGAACACGACGAGTTATCCTACCAAGCTGATGGTGCATCCTGTTGAGGAGGATGAGGTGAAGCCCAAACGGAAGAGATAATGGAGGACTTTTATAGGTGGCGGAATGGTCTGGGGGTTGGAAGAAGGGAAAACGAAAATAGATAAAACCAATGACTGGCAATAAATTGAGTCTGATAATCGAAGTACCAGGCATTCTTTTTTTTCGTTCATCATGTGAGCGTATCCTGAATACCGTATCCATGCTATAGGTTAATCTTCTCGACAGGGATCGATAAAGTTGATAAGATATACTTCTTATCACTCTTATCAGCGCATAATGATCCATCAGGTAGCGTTGACCTTTCTGTTCACCCAGCCAGAAGCCATCAATGGGTACCACAACATACATAATGTCGATGAAGGGGAAGATTTTCCTACCAAGCAATGGAAATATGAGATCCGTGGACGTTGGTCTCCGCTCCAGTACCATGTATCTCATACAGCCGCTGACCTTTTCAAGTCGTGTCCAGTCGAGAACAGTCATCTCCATCTCTGACAGGTGTTGGGTCCCTTACTCCTGACATTCTCCATGCTTATAGCGACGCCGATATCTCATACGGGAATCGACAAGGCGACCTGATCTCGTACACCCTTCACTTGTCTGCATATAGTAGTAAATACTGCAATTTCGTCTTCCACGATGCTTGCTGGCAGATCCTTCTTGAAAAGATTGCCCTGTCAACAGATTGTCAGCCTGGGTCGCAACGCGGCGTAAAGCTTCTGTTTAGTCTCCTCCAGTGTCTTTTCTACAACGGATTGGGCACCTGTCCTGCTACTGACCTTGCTGGATTCCAGAAATTCTACAAATCGCCTTTGGATCTACCCGAAGCCTGAGCATTTCTCATGGCCGATCCAAACACCATGAGACTGGATTCTGTTAGCGCGTCGACAACGAGTACAGACGAACTTTCTGCAACTGCCACAGAAGTCCAGGTCTCGATCGATCCATTTGCGATATTATCACCGGAAATGGTCTATCTGATCGCCACCTTTCTTCCAACACCAGACCTTTGTACTCTTCGACAGTCATCAAAGTTCATAGCGAACCTGACCAAATCTTGTCACCTTCCACGGGCTTTCTGGCAAAGTCGCTGTGCAGTTGACAGGGAGATGTGCTTCTTTCCACGCGGAAGTGAGCTTTGCTCAGCCTTGAGTTCCAGAGCCGACTGGTTTGCATTTCTGCAGTATTCTCACAGAGACTGCAGCTAAGATAGTTATGGAATTGTTTTGTATAATGTCAGGGGAGCCGCTAATGCGATATAGATGCTCGAATGGTAAATAAAATTGTCTTTAACGGGATAGTACAAACAAATTGTTGGTTCAATCTCCATTTAGTCAGTTACCTGCTTGCAATTGGTATGACTGCTTGAACCCATGGGACTCAGTCAGACGAGCCAATAGGGAATTGCATAGAAAGCCATTTTATCTGTCGACCGCCGATTAGCTTCATGTGGACTACGGGGCTTTAGACCCTGTTTCTTTTCTTTGTGTAACTTAGTAATATACTCTTCAGCTTACTTTGATACCTAGGGCTTTAAAATTCATGACGCATAAGCTGGTGACGAAATGCATGACTTCTCAACATTTTTCAAAGACTGCCAGGTTTATTCAAAGCTTATTGAACATCACTGACTGTCTCCATTTTCACTCTCCACACTCTTATAAACCCGGTCCAAAATGGACTCCACTGAAAAGCCCGTCATCCTCCTCGTCCACGGCGCTTGGCATGGTTCTTGGGCTTGGGAATATCAGATCACCGAGCTGGAGTCTCTCGGCTACTCCACCAAGACTTTGGATCTTCCTTCAGTGTCTGGAATACCGGGAAAGACACAATTTGACGATGCTGCGCATGTACGGAGCGTTTTGGAGCCACTCCTGGCAGAAAACAAACACGTTGTTGTTTTGGCCCACTCCTATGGTGGCCCTATTGCCTGCGCAGGCATTACAGGCCTATCTCTGACGGAGCGAGCCAAGGCCAATTTGTCAGGTGGAGTTTTGGGCTTCATCAACCTCTGTGGTTACATTTTCCCCGGCGGCATGGATCAAGGCGCAGTCATTCAAAGCGTCGGCGGTCTTCCTTATGTCGACTTGGATACGCCCTCCCCAGGGCTCTTCGTTGCCAAAGACCCATGGAATCTGTTTTACGTGCCTGATGTGTCGAAGGAACAGGCGGAGTGGGCGATTTCAAAGCTCCAGCCCCAGAGCATGGCCGCCAACATGGGAATTGTTCCCCCTCAAGCATGGGAGGAGGATTCATACAAGGGTCGTCTGGGCTATATCAAGTCTACGCTGGATGCTATTGTTCCTCTTTCTTACCAGGAAACAATGATGTCCCAGTGTGGTGGAAGCGAGGCATGGAATACGCGTGTACTGGAGGGTTCTGGTCATAGTCCACTGATCTCACGGCCTAGGGAAGTGGCACAACTGGTCGACAGTATAGTTCAGGATTTCCGAGTTTAGTTAAGACATAGTCACGACAGATATTGAACGGTGACAATAAGCAATAGTTCTATTAAGAGAGAGAAAGACAAGTTGCGCAGTAAATACAAGTACCTAAGGAAAATGGACCGATAAAGACAGTGAGTAAGTTGTGGAGTATTTGTCTGGGACAATCTGGCATGATATAATATCCGCCTATAGATTGGTTCGGGTGGTTGAATGTTTAGTAGCCACCCAGCTGTACTGAACAATGTCATAGCTATTATGACTTGTTCAAAGTCTTGTCCAGCCAAGCAAAAATAACTCGACCAAACTCCTGGGCAGCTCCAGTCTGGCAGTGATATCCCGCAGTTCCATTGAACATATAAACTTCAGCGCGGTCACCCAAGGCATCTGCGAGAGCCCGAGACTGACCAGCCATTAGAGTCTCGTACTCTCCGTCAGCAAGCCAAACCGGGATTTTGATACGTTCTGCAAGGCCGTCCTTCATGGTGTAGTCCTTGATCATCTGGAAGAACTCATAAGGTGACTTGGTCTTCAAGACCCAGAGAGCCTGCAGGATGCCCCATTTGTTGGTAGTGGGGGTATCTGGGTCGTCCTGAATACTGTTCAAGGCTTTGTCGAAGGCCTTCTTGTTGCCAGACTGAAGCAACTTCAGTTGATCCGGGGGGAGAAATCTAGTGTATGCTTCGTAGGAGTCATAAATCCCGCCATTTAGAACGAGTGCAGTCAGGCGAGGTTCAAAAGCGGCAGCACGGGCAGCAAGGTAACCGCCAAAAGAGTGCCCGTAGAGAACCAGCTTGCTAGTGTCGACGGAAGAGGCCTTTTCTGAGAGCAAGTAGTCGACAACAGGTGTAACAACTCGCTCCCAGTCTGGGATGAAGCCTACGCCCTGTTCTCGGCGTGGAGTCGGCTGGCCAGGGCCTTCGAAGGAAAAGATGTTGTAGCCACGGGCAAGTGCTGGGGCAACCATGAATGAGTAGAGGTCTTCCTGAGCGGCGTCGAAACCTTGATTGAGTATCAGGGTTGGGAGACGGCTGGTCTGGTTGTTCTTGGTAGGCTGAGAGTACCAGATCCCAGAAACGTTGAAGTCACCAGCGGGAATCTCAACTCGCTCAGCTGGAACTGGCAAGGCAGCGAGGGCTTTGTCGAAAGCAGCCCTCTGTTCATCCCAAAAGTCGTTGATGCGCGGGTCATCCCAATCAGCTCGGTTGTAAACATCAGCTCGACGGAAATAGTTGGACACAGAGAACCAAGTGTTCCTGAGGTTGACTGGATCATACGCGACTTGAGGGTCAAGGGCCTGAGTCTTGGTGTAATTTGCAAGATCAAACCAAGCTTTGGTGTAGCTGTCAAAGTCAGCGGGCTTGATGTGCTTCGCGGCACTGAGCACAGGACCAGCATCTGCGCCGTCGCTCATTTGTCCAAGACCGGTGAGGATGTCGAAATTGAAGCTATCGTCATCGTTGAGCGTCAGAATAGGACCGTCATTCTTTTCGGCATTGGCGAACCATGCTTGCGTGGAGGCAAGAAAGATGGAAGCAGTGTAGAAGGGCGATGATTTCATATTGGAATAGAATGAAAGGTTTGCTATAGAAGGAAAGACGATTGTTGTGATGGAATGATGATTTGGAGGAATTCATCTGGGCTTTTATATCTTTTTTACCAGCTCTTTAATTAATGAATGACCAAGATCATGATTCTCCATCTTTGCTATCATTTGGCAACCTATTCCTGAACACAGATTGTCGAATATGAGTCGATTCTCAATACAGCAAATTGAAGCGATAACCCATGATGAATTCGACATCTATTCCGTCAGCACTACCCACTTACTGTCGCTCTCGCAAAGTCTAACCTTGTATAGCAAAGATCGTCTGACACAGCCGCCAAGGCGACGTATGAGGCTCTCGCGTATGATCATGTCAGCATTCAAGCGTAAGGTTCAGATACGACCATGTCGAACATAAAACCCGAAGATCTCTCTTCAACCATCCCCAACAGATGCAGCCATCGCAAAAGCCATCTTCATCTAGATATTTCGTTCCTCCATCCCATAAAAAGCTGTTATGGTCAATCGCGGCGCCTCACGCGGCTGTGCCACATGCCGGAAACGCCGCGTCAAGTGTGACGAAAGAAGACCTTGGTGCAAAGCCTGTCTTCGTCTTGGCATCGAGTGCGCTGGATACGCAAAGCCTCTGTTGAAGTTCAAGGACGAGACTATACGATACCGAGAAAGCTTGGCCGGTGCAACGCGCGTCAGCAAACGAAAAGAACGACGAATTCCAGATAATGCAATAATACCGCTACCTTCACATCATCCGCAAGATGTTGCTGTTCCATTCTTCTTGACATATGTTACGGATGTTGGTCGAAGTCTGGAATCGACACGCGGCTTCTTGGAGTTTGTCCGGCCTGTCCTGGCCACTGAACATCACGATTCCGCTCTCAGCACCGCAGTCTCAGCTACTGCAATCAAACTCTGGACAATGATTGGCAAGCATCAATCCTCCAGTCCGCTGCCATATCAACTACTGGGTAAAGCTTTAAAGAGGCTTCAAAAAGCAACCGAGGATTCAGAAGAGCGAGGACAAGACGCGACAGTCTTGGCATCACTGATGCTTCAGATGTATGATACCCTATCAGCCGTATCGGGTCAGGCTAGAGCTCATGGTGCACATCGTGAGGGCGCCATGAGCTTGCTTTTGCAACGCGAAGATCGATTCAAAGACTCCAAGTACTACACCCACCTCGTTAGCAACCTCCTCCATTCTCGAGTATCTCTATGTGTCCGAAACAGAATACCCGTGCCGGAAAAGGAGCTCGAATGGTTTAACAATCGAGTCATTCCCATATTGCCGGTCAATCCGAGCTCGTTGCTAGATATGATTGGATTGTCCATTGCAGATCTTCAACATGCGCACTGCAACCCTTCATCAATAACCCGGGTTCCTTCTCAACTCAAGAAGCTTCAGCAACGGGTTGATACAATAGAAGCTCAGCTTCATGTATGGCTGGAAGGTGTGCCTGAAATTTGGTACCCGAGAAGATTGAACACTGGTATAGACCTTGATCCTTCTATCCCATCATACCGAGGGATTTGTGACATTTACCCGAGCATACAGATCGCAAATATCTGGAACACCTGGCGTATCTACTGTCTTATTCTCGAGGATATAAAGCTGAAACTTGCTGAAAACGGTATCTTGCTTTCGACTCACGCTCCTGACGCCTGGAATATGATGTCTTCTAGCAACATCGACTCGACTCACGATAACCTCAAAACCCAAGAGCTTGCCAACTCAGTATGCTTCAGCATTCCATTCTATCTCGGCAATTGCAATCGACCTACAGACCTCTTATGCATGGGAAACCCCGATGTTTTATATCCAAGCTATCATGATCTATCTCCTGCTGATGAAGCGTATATGGCCTTCAAAGCAAGCGATCAATATGTCTCGAAGCTCGATCATACGCGTCATGTTACATTACACGGCCAGGTACATGCCATTAGCGTTTTGTCAAACGTTATTGGCATATCTACCCGTGGTGGCTGTTGGAAACAATCACATTATCTGAAAGAGGAACAGAAGATATGGATTGCGATGCAGTTCATTCGAGCCTTTTACTCAATGCGGCCCATTCTCGGTCATTCGCCACAGAAGAATACTCAGATAGATAACCAAAATGGAGACAATGAAACGACAGATATAACGTCATTAGCTGGAGAATTAGCAACCAAGGTCAGGCGGGAGTTATGGACTATAAGTATCCTGTAGGACTGTTGATAGTAGCAAAGTCCTTTACAGCATGCGATTAGCTGCCCATTTGCCATCCTGATTAGGTATTTTCACTTGAAGGATGATCAGTTATTTTATCTTCAGTTCTCAACCTAAGGAGAATCCATGCCACCGCTAAATATATCCCAAGCAAACTTTATCATGGTCTCAAGAGCCTTGATTTGCCATATTTCCTCGCCAAAGCTGCTGTTAGGGCCAGGGGAGAGATATAATGGACCAAAGATATAAGCCAGATCATCTGGAGTCACATTTTTGAAGCGCCCCAAGGAATCTCTTACCCGACGGCTTAAGTGCCAGATTGTGGTTCGTAGGGTCTTATAGTTGGGATCCGGTAACCCTCTAATAATTGTATTGAGATTGTATATGCGTACATCGTCGTCTTTCTCCTTTGCTGCCTCAAGGTTGAAGGGGAGTTTGGCGATGAGCTGGCAGACGTTATCAAACGATGTCTAGTTTGTTTGTTTGATCTGGCCGCCGTTCCAGACTTGAATAACTCTGCATTTCTGAAGGGCGTGTGGCAACAGGTTCTTCTGCCTTTAGATAATTTCTTGTCGGTCTGGAGAAAGGCATAAAGTGGTGCTATACGTACAAACGCTGAGCCTTATGTAACCCTCCTAGGAAGCACTAAAAGAATAATCAAGATTAACAATTAATTTTATAAAGTAGAAGACTATAAGAATAATCAAATCTGTGTCGAAGTTAATTGCGTTAGATTCTCACTCTTACCCTATATCTGTTCTAGTTAGCCTGCTCGGACCCTCGTTATACTCAGCGCTAACGTCGGATTTCAGGGATGAAAAGGCTGCTAGTGCTGATATGTTCGGAAACCTTGCAATATGATTCGAGGTTTACAGGGCCATATTTCTGGCCCCTGAAGTATGATCAGGTAAGATTACAACGTAGTGCCGTATACCGAGCCGGAAAATACATAAATAAATAAATAAAAGGCAATCGATGCTCCTGCGTCATTTATTGACTATATGCGACAATTGTGAATCTATTTGATCTGCTGAAGGAAACCTGTTGTCTTGAAAATATGGACGCTGTCAAGGGTCTTTTCGGACTGAAAGGTGAAACTGAGCACTCTTTAAAGTTTGAGGGAGATGACATCCTCCCAGCACCTTTCCTGGACGATGCCAAAGCTCTTCGTGATATGATCCTGTATTGGACATTTCACTTTAACGATGTTCTAGACCCCGATAAGTTGCATTCTTCACTAGTCAGGCTGCTCGAGATTGGCGACTGGAGAAAGTTAGGGGGACGTCAGAGAATTAATGTTTGACTCGATGAAATCCGTCACTATTTGTTCACTCTTTAACGCAAGGAATAGGATCAAGACAAGCTCGAGTTTCATGTCCCTAAAGCCTTTACTCCAGAAAGGCCGGCGCTAAAATACTCCCACAGAGTGTTCGATATGAGCATTAACGATCATCCGCTGGGAAAGAAATTCCCAAAGGCCGCCGAAGAACCCAGCTTCCATGCTTCGGCCCAAGAGTTCAAAGAGTTTGCAGCAACCGACGACGATGCTATAAATGGCAGCGACCTTTTGGTTGGTGACAGACCCCAGATCGCTCTCAACATAGTGTCTTTTGGAGACGCAACTCTGGTCTCATTGATATCGCCACATAGTCTTATGGATGCCGGTGGCATGCAGGTTCTTTTGCAAAATTGGTCTCTTGTGGTCGCGGGGCGCGAATCAGAGGTTGCACCCGTTCTTGGTGCTCGAGAAGATGTTGCACGTGCTATTGCAGAGGGTCCTGGTGACTCTGGGGTCTCTGGAAACTTGACCCAAGATGAGGAGCTACACATCGAACATAAACGATTATCAGTTTCTAAGCTGATTATCTTTGCTCTCCGCTCACTATGGGACCTCTTGTGGTACGGTAAACCGCAATATCGTTCGATATTTCTACCCAAAGCGACCATCGCCAAGTTAAGACGCGAAGCCTTGAACGAAATAACTGCAACATCAAATCCTATCCAAGACGAACAGCCATTCATTAGCGAAGCCGATGTTATCGCGGCATGGATAGTGAAAATGGTCGCCGAATCGGATTCCCGGCAACTTCCAGTCTCAATTCTCCATGCAGCCAATTTGCGGTTTCGGTTCAAGTCTCTAACACATCCAACTGGAGTTTATGTCCAGAACCTGGCAGTTACAGTGTTTTCTTTTATCTCTGCATCTATTTCCAGCGGTCCTCTTGGTCCTATTGCCCTTGTGAACCGCAAGAATCTAGTGGATCAGACATCACAACCACAGCTCCGTGCTTGCTTACGGACGCAGATTGCAGAAGGCGAGAAGGGAGGTGATATGGCTTTGTTTGGAGAGTCCAACATGCGTCTCATTGTTATCACTAACTGGACTAAGGCAGAGCTGATGCAGGCGGTTGATTTCAGTTCAGCTGTTATTCGTCAGGGCGAAGCTACGGAAACCAGGAAGAATAGTCTGGGCGAGATGACTCAGGTCTACGCTGCCGCCCCGAAGGTGAATTTATTAGCCAAGAATATTGTGGTTGTAAAAGGAAAAGACCACGATGGTAACTACTGGCTTGATGGGCTTTTTCTTCCAAATACCTGGCTTAGATTCGAGAAGGATATTGCAAGGCTCGGTTGTAACAACAGTGGGTGATGAACTACTTGAAGAAGAAGCTGTCTATATATTCAACGATAAACAATCAACAACCTCCATCTTCTCAAGCCTTGGCCTGTCTCCTCCAAACGGCCAAAACATCCTTGCACAAGTCTACTAAAACAGTATTCAAAGACATGACCTTCAGTACAGATACCTCAACACCAACATGCTGCATGAACCACTCTCTGATTCTCACCGCCACAAGTGAATCAATACCTATACTGGTCACAGCGACATTAGTATCAAGCTCCTCTGGCTTCATATGCAGCATTCCACATAATGCTGACGTGAACCCCGCGAGGAGAAGCTCCAGACAGGCATCTTGGTCCGCGATAGATGATGCCAGCTGAACCTTTAGTGAAACATTGCCGCCGTCAAGGTCTGCGGTGTCAATACCATCCTCTTCGGACTGGAGGTAATGCCACAAGCGAGGCTGTTCTCGCCACGTGTAGGCACGAATATCGCCACGAAGACCTGTAATGAGATCATGTCGCTCGCCCGCAATGACTTCAGCTAACATATCGTGTAGATCAGTCTCACCGACAGGACACATCTGCCAGGACAGCGAATCTTCAATCATCTTACGCTTTTCATGTCGTTGGATAAAGCCCAACCCACTGACACTTCCAATATGCACAACGCAGCCTGGTAAGCCACGTCGCCGCAGGTTGCTGGCTGCACCTTGCATGAGCCAGTTGGATGAGCCATATGCAGTCTGTCCAGGATTACCAGCGACGGCAACGGCAGAGGAAAAGAAGACAATGAAGTCGAGTTGCTCTGGCCTGGCCTCTCGACCAACAAGTGCAACAAGGTTTTGTGTTCCTTTCACCTTGGGCCCCATGACAGCTGAGACGTCGGACCATGGCTGGTCTGTAAACAATTGATCTCGCATAAGCATTGCACCGTTCATTATACCGGCCACGGGAGGCATAGATGCATGCATCTCGGCCCAAGCCGACGAGAGTGAATGTTCATCTAAAATATCAATAGCCATGAAGCGTAAGGTGGCACCATGGGTAGCAGCAACATGATCCACGACAGGTTGTAACACGATAGGGTTTCTGGACGCAAGTACAACATGACGAGCGCCATTTTCGAACATCCATAGTGCAATGGAGATACCAAAATCACCCGAAAGGCCAACTAGGAGGTATGTCTTTTCAGGGGAGAAAAGACCTGCGTGATTCGGTGGGAGAAGCTGGGCCGTGACGGTTGAGGTTTTCTTTCTATCAAAGACGGTCGTCGGCATGACAGTGGACAGAGTGGTCTTGGATATGTTTCCGATAGGGATGATGCCGCCTTCTATTGGGGCCTCAAATGCCTGAGTGTTGTCGTCGAGATGTTGTTCAACTAGACCAATAAACATTGGCTTGGTAAGTCTTTTGGAGACGACACCACCAAGGCTCTCCATTGCCAAGACAGAGTGTTCAATCCGGATAGCCGGCCAACTCTTTTGTACTAGACTAGCTAGCGCATTGCCATGTTGGGAATCATCTAGGCAGACAAATGTCGATATGTTGGCTGGCCTTATCAGACCAAGCTCGCGCTCACTGATGAAGGGATGTAGGAACTTGGACTCCACAATCATGTCGTGGTTGGAAGTGGTCTTGAAAAGGCGAATATTGTCCTGTCGCAAGGCAGCAAGTTCCAATTCTCTGGCCAACCAAGAAGGAGTACCATGAACCCAAACTTGGCCTGAAACGCCCTGAAGAATAGCTTTGGCGAGCACAGAAGTCAACAGGCGATGAAGTTTGTAACTGTAGTCAACGCCCTCGCTGTCATTAGTGTACCTCCACAGAATCTCAGTTGAGCTCTTGTGTGTCAACGCCAGAATTGTTTCCCCTGAGTCACTATCCCGAAGAATATAAAGTTGCTTTGCCTGTTGCTCATCTTGAAAGCGGATGTCATGCACAGATGATGCTAAGATCTCCCAGTTCTGAGCTTGTAAATCTCGGTAGGGTCGTTCAATGGTCAACTTTCCACGCTCATTGAGCATACTGAAAGGGTCTGTTGAGAGTGCTTCGACATTGACATCTTTGTAGCGGGTATCAGCGAGCTCATTGAGGTCGTCGATCGGCCATATTCTCGGGATGTAAAATGCGTTGTCTCTGAGAACCAACTCTGATTCAAGTGGTGAGACCATGTCCTGGTGGTCTGCATAGCTGTTGGACAGATTCAAAAGCAGCTTGAGGATGATATCAGGAGTGACTGTGTGCACTTCCTGCTCGAGATCCAAGACTTGGAGCTTCATTGTGGTCCTCTCAAGACGAGCGGACCGTCCCCATCCAAGTACCATAGTGTTTTCAGGCTTAGTCCCAAGACGAGCACCCTCAGTAAACCACAGCAGAGCGCTAGCTTGACGCATAATCTCCTGAAGGCCTTTGAAGCGTAACTCGTTCATTTCATGAAAGACTGGAGTATCGAGATCGCACAGGTTCAGAACAATACTCTCTTGAGAAACACTGACCTCCTCAAGGCCCAAAGCTCTCTTCACAGTGGTGATTTGAGCAAGCTTGTCCTCCAGTTGTGATGCCATGCTCATGACAGCTTCGCTTGGCGAGGAATCAAGAACCAACAAAACCTCGGTATCAAGCTTCTGCACTGCGTTCATAGGATCTCGAGCAGCAGGAACAACTACGTCGACAGCTTGTGAGAGCATAACGCTGCAGAAGGAGTGAGTGTAAGTTTGGTCAACGCCCGAGAATCCATTGCCTTTCAGCAAAGTATCACACGCCGAAACGTCAACGATCTGGGGTTGCCCATCGTCCTTCTCTAGCCAGGATCCCGGAATTAGAGACTGAACAAATCGAACGGGCAAATAATTAGCCGTCAGTGCCACGAGCACAATGAAGCCACCTGGACGAAGTAGCTTTCGCGCATTGGACACTGTCTCTTGGTTGATCTTGGTGGAGTATGAGGTAGCGGCGATAACCAAGTCATACGACCCCTCAACAAAGCCCTGCTGGATGGGGTCCTTATCAATATCGAGAATTTTGTAAATGAGCTTTGAATCGTGACGAGAGGCTTGAAGGCTATTGGTCACCGTATAAGACGTGTAGCGACGCGTGCCAGCGGCGTTGAGTAACGCATCTCGTAAACCTGAGCCGAACCCAGGCCCAACCTCAATCATCTTCATGGCTGGGTATCGATGGCTGAGTTGTGAAACAATACTGACAGTATCAGAAATAATCTCACGGAAGCCTACACTATCAGTGTAGAATTGACCAAGTCCATCGTCCTGCTCGGCCACCTTGACAGCTGAACTGAGACCACGGGTGATAGATGCAAGATTCCGTCCAAGAAGCTCCAAGAGCACAACATCCGCCGAGTTAACAGCGTTGAGACGTTTGACCTCTTGGTCCAGCACGTCTTCGCTGTCATTCAGCCAGTGCATCCAGAATGAAAGTCTAATGTCAGAACTCAACGAAGTATAGTACGGATATGACAATTTGGATACGGGTCATTGAGACAGCCTGGAGATAACTAGAATAGAAAGCCAAGACAAGCTCTTCGGTGTAAAACAAACACCAGAACTATGTCAAATTCGCTAGTGCACACTCATTTTTATGGCCTCAATCCTGATGCATAAGACGGCACTTGAAGAGCCGAGCGCGAAACATCAGCCAACACAACAAATCGGATCGTCTGATTGAGATTCTGCGTTCAGCTGACAAGCATAAGATGATCTCATATGGTGAGCGGTTCGATGTGCTACTCTCAAAGCGATCAAATGACACGGAGCACATGGAACCTAGGAAATTATCCGAAGGGCAGAAACAAATCATTCGTTGAATTTTCACATGACTTATAAAGACAAAAGAAAACAGTGGCTCCAATATTCTAACACCGAGTGACGTTTGAACACAGCTGAAGTTCTTTCTTCTCGTCTCGATCGAAGCATTGCACTTCACCTGCATCAAACTACATACTTGAGCAAAATGTGAGGTTTTAGGTATGAAGTTCTTTATACACCTGAATAAAACATATAAGCGAACCATTCATGAAATGGTAGCACTTTCCCATCAACAGAATTGGTTGGTATGTACGAAGGTCAGTCATCCTCTTCTGTAGTATACGCATTTAAATACTAATCGAGGAACCTTGCCCATGAGGTTGGCTGTCAAAGTTTGTTGTTATTAACAATTAACAATACGGAAATTAACTAAAATTCGAGGTGCATTGTACACAATGGCCTAGAAGGCCACAATCTTGACGAGCGCAGCTACAAGTACACCCTTGACGAGCCCTGTTACTGTCCTGGAAGCTCCAAGGCCAGTAGCTGATGAAGAGGTTGGAGTGGCCAATCCAGCAGCAGTTTCGGTTGTTGATGCGTCAGCCGTGGTAGTCGCAGTGTTAGCATCGGTAGCGGTTGTTGCGGCTCCTGTCTTGGAAGCCGTACCCTTGACCGATGTGGACTCCTCTTCTTTCTCAGAGATACCCTCCTTAAGATCCAGCACATACGTCGCATTTCCCTGTTCCTTGTCCTTGAACGACTCGTAGCTAGCCCAGCTGGGCTTCTTGTTGGGTCCAAGAGACACGCATGTCTCACGGAATGCGTTGCTAGCACAGAGACTGCTGCCATCGCTTCTCACGTTGCCACCAGCATTGGTACACGAGACAAACAGCTGAGTGACAAGACCCGATACATTGTCGAAGAACTCCTCGTCTGACGGATTCGAGAGACAGGTACGGCATTTATCCATGTATCCGTACCACCCATCCGGCTTATCGTTGCCAATGCACACGCAGTCACTGGTCTTGTCGGTTACTTTGAGCTTTTGGCATTTCTGGATGGCCTTGTAGATCGGTGCGCAGCCGCAGTCGTCGAATTTCGTGGGACTGTCTTCAGCTTCAATGGTCTTAGACCAGCCGTTTGGGTCGGCGGAAGAGAAGCCAGCGAGGGCGAGGAGGGCTGCTGAGGATGATGAGAAACGCATTTTGATGTAAGAAGTAAGGTATTTGGTTAAACTGAGATCTTGGGTGACTGATACGGTGAGTAGAGAGGTACTTACAGAGTATTTATCGCAAAATAAAAGAAATTAAGCTTATGGAGAAGAAGCGTAAATGCTCCGTACTAGACAGGGGTTAATTTTAATTAACTGGGGGCTTTGATTGCAATATCGGCCATTTCCCAAATAGGCCTCATTGCTGACATGACTTCTCACCGACAGAATCCATCGTCATATCTCAATGGCAGTCGTTCAATTGATTCACTGTCTGTCTTTCTTAATTCCTTCAACTAATACAAGTACAGTTCTAAATCCGTGGCTTTGTTCCCTGGCCATATTATGTTTCCCTGGGGGTTAAAGCATCCTACAGACTTGATAGCATGGCTTGGCATTGTCTAGTCCGGCATAAAACTTCCGATACTCCATTTTTCAGCACAAGATCAGTAATCGGCATTACTTGTTGCGATAATAGTTGCCCCTGTTTCATCCTCAATGGTATTAGGTAGAGACCAGTCAGTTTCTTTCCGTAATTATGTAGTATTAATAGTAACTCTATACATTCTGTATGAAACCAAAGTTTTGGAAATCAAGACGATGGGATTGAACATCATACTTGTTTTAACAGAAATATTCCTACTTGACATGCAAATGAAATAATGACAAATGTCCTTTCGATCGAATGATGTTAGGTCTGGTTTCAGGCAGCAGTGTGCTGTGCCAGTGCTTATCCTGACACCACCACTGTCAGCAGACACTGCTATGAGCAGACCACGATTCTTATTCAGTTTTGTACTCTATCAACAGCATTCATAACTTAAGAGCTTCTATTTAAAATGTCGCGTCTAGAGTCCAGAATGAAATCGATTCTATTTCTTCCCCTTATCTTCGCGCTGCTTTTTGTACCTACCACTGCTTATCATTCAAGACAACCATGGACTCACAAACAACCCTGCCCAACATCTATTCGTGCAAGGGTTCCAGCCCGACCCCCATTTAACACCTATGAAGCTGTTCACAACGCCATGAGAATGTGCAGCAATATTACTGAACTCGACCTAAGGACTGTGCAATCCAGTTGCGTAGAGTTTCCGGATGGTTACAGTTTACCTTTTAAACTCGATGGAAGTGATCGCTACCTCTCAGCGCCACGCATCCTGACCCTTGAAGAATACGAATTCGACGCCTCTGAGTGGGAAGATATTCGTCCACGATCGTTGTCCTGGTTAAACGAGGATGGTACATGGCCTACTTCCAATTCATCAAGCTCTGTTGTGAGATGGGCGACAGATATGTTTTATCGCAGTCGATGGAACATTGATCGGATCAAATATCGAATTAAAAGAAACATTGACGGAAGGGTTTGGTCTAAATGGCGAGATTACGGCAAGGATCAAAGATGGTACGACCAACGATACCTGCCAGCTGAAAGACGATCAATGGACAATGTACAGCTCTGGCTGGAAGCTATGGACTTCTCCAAGGTGCACACTCTATCCATCAAGGAAGATCACATTCACCCAAAGGGAAAGGGCCTGTTTGTTCACCTCCCACCAGCATTGACGGGCCTTGAATCACTTTTTATCCAGGGTCGATGGATAGATTGGAGAACCGAACTCAAGGAATGGGAGGCTGCACCAGGTCCACTACCAAAGAACAAGTGGTCTACCTCGCCGCCGCCCCGAGCCCGTGATTTCATCTTGGCTGTTCATCCATCGCTGAAGAATCTCACTTGGATAGGGAGTGGAACGTGTGATGAAGATGTGTTTGACTCGGTGTTGAAGTATCATGGATCTTCACTGAAAAGCCTAGAGTGGACGAACCAGGAGATCGAATTTAAGCACAGGCCAATTTTATCTGAAGATCAGCTCCGAAGTCTGGGAACCTGGGCTCCTGGTTTGACAAACCTTACAGTCGATCTTGAGAGGAAAAATGGATCCTGGCCCCACGATCGACTCAAGGTAATCGCCAAGACTCTACCCCAGCTGAGAAACTTGGTTGTTTATCTGAATTTGAAAGAAGACGGACTGCCATTAAACAATACTGTCTATAATCCCAGGGGAAAACCCATATCAGATGCAATCTTGAACGATAAAGACAGTCTCGACTTGTTCCAAACTCTGAGGAGTTCCAAGGTTGGCGAGGAGTTTGACACTGTTGAGTTTCGTCAGGGTGACTGGGCTTATCCTTTCGAGAAGGTATATCCTTTTTGGGGCGAAGATGTATTGTCGTGGAGATTTTGGGTCAACTGCAGAATGGTTGAGAATGATCAAGGGCCAGAGCCGAGGTGCGAGGCTGGACATTCAGAAGGATATACACACTATGGCTCTGGCTTTTATCCATAGAAAGAGATATTGAGCCCCGAAGGTTGATGAACAGAGCTTATTCTCATATCTGGGAATTGATATCTTCTAAAAAAGAACTTCAAATAAGGATCACATGCTTAAAGCCATCTGTATCTTGCACAATCTCTGCGTCACTACCCATGACCTTTGAAGACAAAAGGATTACCCCAACCCTCCGAAACTCCTCCTGATCTGGCCTCTTCCGTCTTTCTTCAGGAACGGGCATAACCAACAGTGCATAGTAAAGCATGTTTTCCCCCAGCTGGTCATCGGAATCCGTTCTCTTGCTCATGACCAAAGCAAAAATTACATTCCTTTTCACCCAGTCTCGTATCTCGGGAGATTGTCCATCACTATTATCAAAAGACGTAAATGCCCCGCCTGGATCACCACGAGGTGTGCAAAGTCTCATCTCGGGTGAGAAAACTCCACGTGTAGCCTCGTCTTCGACTGGATATTCCCTGAGCACCATCCTTATCATGGGAGCGCGGAGGGTAACTGAACCATCAACCACTTCACCATACGCGTTCTGTTTATTCTTTAGTGTCACATTGAAGTCTGTAACAACAGCTAAATCGATCAAACCTTGCATTGCCATGTCATGGTATGAGTATCCGTCGTATGATACAGGGCTCCAAGTTGGGGCAATGTATCCATCCTCTCCGGGGAGAGGCCTGGTATCAGGTAAGATTATATCTTTCGATGTCGACGTAAATGTATCCCACGACAAGCCTTCAACCAAAGCATCGCTCCAAAGTCCAGCAACATATTCCACGTCCTGTAGATTGCGTGACTCGTTTCGCCCTCTATCGCATCTCAGCTTCTCTCCGATCAGCGATGCCAATCCAGAAATAGCCGGTAGTCGATCAGTTTTGACTGAGAGTTGTCGTCTTGCAGAATCCCTCAAGATTAAGTACCATAGCTGGTGAGTACTCCTGGTCCTAGATTTCCCCTCACTATCTTTGAACATCTTCTTGGCTCCTCCTGGGTATACCGAGTTCCAACGCCCGGGGACCTCAAGCCCATTTTCGGAGAGAAAGTGACAATTACACTCGAAGAAGAGCTGATCGGTTGCAAAATGCAAGAGTCGCTTGGGGAGAAGACGTTCTTGCATTGCCCAGGCTCGAGACATAAGGGGTTCTTCGTCAAGTTCGAGCCAGAAATCAGTGTCAAATGCCTTACACGTAGGGACTTCAAAGGCATATACAGATATATCTGCCAAGTCAGAATCAGAATCGGATTGGTGTGCAACCTTCAACTTTATCGGCACATATGTAGGCTCAGCTCTTTTCAAGAATCCATCCGTAGATCCGGATGCTTTATTAGCAGCAATCGTAAGGTGCGACCCAGCGTAAATCTTCTCCATGGCCGCAGACTCTCTAGCCCAATCATCAGAATCATCTTGACAAATGCAGAGAGCGTCGATCCAGAGAAATCTAACACCAAGCTGACGAGTGATCTTGATTGCATCCTGGTGTGTCTGGGGCAGTTTACCCACGTCGATGCTGTCGAGATGATCGGAGAGTGTTGAGCGTGTCGTTCGCACATGTGCCGAGGCATCAGAGCCCCAGCAATAGCTGAGGGTAACATAAGAGCCAGATTCGCGACCGTGTGTCTCCAAAAGCCGGATTTTGCCCGGATCATCAAAGGCTTTGAGGTCAAGAATAAGTGAGGGAAGCTGGACTTTTGGGGGGATACAGGTACCGTGATTTTGTACACAATCGTTGATCCAACCTTTTACCACGCCCAGAGTGTCCTCTGATGCAGCATCAGGGTTGACTCTGGCCCCAAGAATAGACCTAGTTGGCGATGTTTGCTGGTCGTCCTTCGATTGTGAGATATAGTACCTGGACTGTCGAGGTTCGACGCAGAAGCCAAAAGAAGCAATTGCATACAGGATATGCCCGTTTTTGCTGTTTGAAACCACTGAAAAGCCATCCACCCCATCTCGGCGCCTGACCAGTCTGAAGGTCCAATTATCTGGTAAACTATGACCTTGAAGCTTGAAGACCATGTATCTCGTGGAAGCATCTTGTTTCGCCTCCTCAAAAGCATTTTGAATCCTCTTTACATTCCGCAATACTATGTTGCAAAAAGGGCACTCCTCTGCTGACTCCACCAGCGACTCGAGGTTTGAATAGTAAGGCAGCCCAACTTCACGAAGTGGTGTTGCATCCTCGGCTATGAAATAAGGCGTCGAGCTGGGCTCAGAAATGGCTATGACTTGAGTCCAAGATGGAGGAAGATCCGGCAATGATGTTGGGATCTTGAGAGCTGGGGTGCAAAGGGAGCAAACTGTCATGACTGCGGTGATTATGATGCTTCTTCCAAGTTTGTCAGAAATCCACTCACGTAAGACTTGGTTGGTGTTACTGCCTGTGAGGCGGATTAGTCAGCTTCCAGATGCCAGGTTAACTCGGTGCTTGGGTGCCTACATAGGTAGGTAAGTTAAGCTGTAACTATTTGCAATCTGGTGAAAGGATCCAGCTGAGAGGCACAAGGTAAAAATAGGCTTCGAGAGGCTTGCGTCACGTTGGTGGTTCGAGATCATCATGCACAACTCCACCCCAGGAGTCTCCAAAAAAGAACTCCAACCTCCTGATCAACACTTCAGCCCTCTTCAACGCTTTGTTATACCCTCATAGAGGAGGCAAAACCATGGCTGATGGTCGGGATACTCTTGAACAAGCGCTAGCTGTGATCCGCAATGCTAGTCTTTCGCATCCCGATGATCAACTACTCCAATCCTTCGTCGAGGATTCGGTTGACCCCGACGCCACTGCTTGTTACATGCTTCAAAGGTGCTCTATCGAAAACGTTGATGCCGATCTCGGACCGCTTTTATATGATTGGAAAGAATTGATGTCATGTGGTATATGATCTGAATATTGTTGTCTTTTGTAAATGTTCTGACGGTCGCAGTCCTTGATGAGTTTTTCCAACAACCAAGACCCAGTAGAAGCATCATTGCCAATGTCACAAAAAGAGATAACGGAAAATGTTGCATTACCGGCCTTGAGGCAACCTTTCTGGATCCATTGGTTGTTGATCCCATATTTCCGGTGATCAAGCTACCGAAAAAGGTAAATACGGCCTTATCTTGTCTTGCACCGCTCTAGCTAATCAAGTGAAGACATCATGGCACGAACTACTAGTACTCTTCGTTGGTTCTGAGATACAAGAAGAAATACTTGCTGCTGATTCGCGCTTACATGAACCTCGAAATCACTGGCTTGTCCGTAGATCTGCATCAATCGCATTATCCCAAGGGTACTATCGCTTCACCTCCGCCAAAGGACCGAAGGTGGGTGGGTGTTACTTTACTTTTCGACATAGAAGTTTGTCTGAGTCTCTCTGCTCACATTGGTATAGTATGGCATTGTCCAAGTCCCAATAGGAGGCCTAAACCGGCCTTCTATCCTTGGCAAGACATCACCACTTCGACAAAGCTGTTTCACAGATGATTCGACCTCTGGCGTTGCAATTCCAAATATTGATCTGTTGCTAGCTAGGTCAAGATTTTCGAACACTTTACGATGGACTCTGATTGCTCGAGAAATTAAAAGTAGAGCGCCTCAGCCAACTACCAGCGTGCTGTCATTCTCACCCTGGCCTCTCTTCTCAGAATATGTTGCTGTTGCCTTCATCGCTGCATGTCGTCTCATGCCACCTTCTCTCCGCACTCGTGTCTACCAATACTTGAAGCTTTTGGGAGCACGCTGTTATGGACCATCGATCAGCCTAAAAGTCCAACGACTTCCCTTTGGCATGTATCTAAAGACGGCCAATCCAGAAGACCACCAAGCACTGGCAAACGAGTTTGGTGCTCTGCGGCTAGTTCGACGTCATACCACCATACCGGTTCCTCGTCCTTTGGACCTCACTTCAGACGCAGAAACTTCGTACTTGCTGACTACTCGTGTTCCGGGACATCATGTGGGCGTGTGCATTAATGCACTCAGTGATCAGGAGCTTGCCATATTTGTTCGCGAAATGCAGAAGTATATGGCCGAATTGCGTGCCATCCCAAGGCAAGTGAGCCCAAAGCATGCCATCAGCAATGCTGTCGGCGGGCCATGCTATGATTACCGGATTGTGGCCGCGAACGACTATGACGAGGACCGGGGGGGCTTTTTTGGACCTTTCGTTGATGAGGACGACTTCAATAATGTGCTCCGAACCGGGGCATTACCGGGTGTTTCACACTCGGCTGGTCATGATGTTGTATTCACTCACTCAGACTTGAACATGAGGAACATCATGATGTATAACGGCCGAGTTTCAGGCATGGTGGACTGGGAGAACTCAGGTTGGTTTCCGGATTATTGGGAGTACACCAAGGCGTATTACGTTACCAAACGTCACAAGAGGTGGTTGAGGCTTGTGGATCAAATCTTTGAACAGTTTGGAGATTTCAAGGTTGATCTCGCAATTGAGCGTCAGTTGTGGGAGTACTGCTTTTAGAATTGCTTAGCTAAAAGTCGAGCTATGAAAAAAGAAATAAATTCGTTTGTTTGTTGTTTGCAGTTCCTGAGGCCTCGGATAACGGGAGTTGGTGAGCCATCGGGAAGGGGATCCCCAGCCCATAAGCTGGGGAAACACAAAAGCTTTCACATACGACCATACCTACAGGAGAATACGGGATCCCGTCCGCT